>MJUU01009719.1:469323-529735 GCA_002080025.1 Modiolus philippinarum
CGAAGTCGGAATATCAGTAGTCTCTTTAATTCCAAGCTCATTGGGATAGATCTTGTGTAAATATTCCTTGAATTTTCGATTATTAAGGGAAAGTACACTCGTCTATGTAGTTGAAGCTGAAATTAAAGGACTGGGCTAAATGTTTTTTGTTTTTTTTTTTCTGTGTTGGCCCTTGTAAAAACTTGGCCTCATACGCGAAAAGAAAGAGTACAGCTAAAAGTGGCGCAGTTAGTTCCCACTGGTATCCCAATTGTCTTTGATTTGTTATTTTCAGTGAAACTGTAAAACCATGGCATTGCTTTATTTATGTTCAAGTTTTATCGGGCTCAAATTGTATATTTTAATGTTATAAAACATATTAATAAAAGTACCTCTGGCGTCAGAAAAATACACGACAAGAAATTAAGTTAATGCATTTAATATTTGAAGAACACTTTTTCACAATAAGTGGAATAATATCTGCTGTATGGCCGCAGATGAAAATTTTTTTATCGGTTACAGGGAGACAAGACCGATAGCCATGTAGTTGGAAGAGCATATCGGTGACCCTATGTTAACATAGATGTCGATTATCCATCTTACGTACAAGAATGTAATAGGACAGAGACACTCCCATATCCTCGGATTGAAAACTGTCCCTTTGATATTTTACTGACTGATTTCTACGATTGTATAAAAATGTGCAAAGGTGACACCTCCCTTTTGGTACCAAAAGTGGAGGGGATTCCTCTCGGTAACAAGAGTGAATCCACGAATAGTACTTATCCCCTCCACCATACAGCCGGTAGGGGTGAAGTATGTGCCAGAAAGAAACGTTCCGAGTCCGTTTAAGTTGAAAGTTCAAAGTTCTTTATTAACCAATCAAGGGCCCTCAATGGGACATACATGTATGACAATAGAAACATACATGATTAAATAATAACAAATCATACACAAAAACAAAAATATCATTAAACATACTGATCATATATTATAAATTATGATGTTTTATATATATTCATTTTATTTCAATGTCATGCCAGGGCGCACCGAGACCATGTACACGGTATGACTATTGTAAAATTATTTCATATAAATACATAAGTTTTCTTTAACTATTATTATTATTTTATTTTATTTTTTTTGTATATATATACATATTAATCCATTCATTGATCACACATTAACCTTCCCGTGTCTAATGCACTAAACCAAGTTTTAGGTCAGTTTAATACAACAGTCACCAGGGGACGTTGCCAAAAAGGTTATGATAGATCTAATTTATAGGAAATTCTGGTTCTATAATAAAGTTCTATAAATCTAATTCACTCATTTATTTAGTTTTTTTTTCTCTTACGATCACACATAAACCTACCCGTGTCTGATGCACTAAACCGAGTTGTTTAAGTCGGTTTAATACAAAAGTCACCAGGGGACGTTGCCAAAAAAGGTTATGATAGATCAAATTCATTAGAAGTTCTGGTTCTATTATGTAGTTCTATAAGCCTGACTCATTTATCAATTAACCTACCCATGTCTGGTGCACAAAACCAAGGTTATGATCAGTTAAATGCAGAAGACATCAGGGGACATTGCCTAGTAAGGTGTATTGACAAGGTCGGCATTAGAATTGAATTAAATAAAATTGAATGGTAATATAAAATTAATTTTATAATTTAACTATATAGTTACATATTTAAATAAATATGTTATACTTTGTTATGCTGTGAGTGTCCCTGGCATGACAGAGGTAGGTGCAAGTGAAGTCTACTCAGATTGAATAAAATGCTTCTTCAAATAATTACACAATAGTTTTAATATCTCACAGTTTTCACAATTCATTAACCAAATAAACTTTGCAGTCGTCTGTAACTTATGAAAATTGGGACATTTATTATGTATAATACTTGTAAGATGAGAGCGATCATCACTAAAATGAACACAATTGAATAAAAAATGCTCTTCATCTTCAATTTCCCCGGAAGAACAATGCAGACAAAGTCTATCATGTCTGGGAGTACCCTGATATCTTCCCAACTCTACTCTCAGTCTGTGAGCTGATATCCTAAATCGAGTAAGCACTCTCCTCTGTTTAAAAACCGATATTACGTTCAGATAATTTTCGAAACCAAAACTATGTTTTGCCTTGGTATACATATTAAGTTTACCATCACTATAAAGCATTTTTTGTTTACTCCAAAGAGTTGAATAATACAATTTCATTGCCCTTTTTACAGTTTTCTTGAAGACGTAACAGGACATAGTGTTCAAGTTATCCTGTCTATCAAATATTAAGTTTTTAAGGATTGTAATTGAACCATACCAGGAAGATTTTTTATTTTCATACAATTCTTTAGATGTTTTAAAAGCATCTTTCAATAACGGAAATTGGTCTTCTAGATTTTCTAAACGATGCCAATATGTCAGTTGTGCTTTAACAATATTAAAATGTATAGGGAATCTGCCAAGCTCTGAAAGAACGGCAAAATTAGTACTTTTCTTCCCACTGCCGAGAACATATTTGCAAAATTTAATATGAGCTTGTTCAGACATCAATCCTTTATATATATATCAATGACAGTTAAATCTGTATTTCTTTGAAAACGTCTAGCAAATGGATCAAAATATCCCCATATTTCACAGCCATATAGTAAGATAGGCAGTATTGTGTGATCAAATACATGTACGGAGATTTTAGGTGAAGGACCATAGGAAATAAATTCCTTACAAAGTTTGTAGTATGCTTTAAGACCTTTTTGGTAAAGTTCTGTTTGAGCATAGGAGAAGGTCCCGAAGAGGAAAAAGTTATACCAAGATATTTACATTTTGCTACACATTCTATTACTTCACCTTTATATGTAAAATTGAATTTCAAGTGTCTGCCAGCTTTGTTAAATATAAGTATTTTTGTTTTGTTGAGATTAACAGTTAAACACCAGTCACTACAATATTTTTCTAGCATATCAATTTTTTGCTGGAGTCCATTAGCAGAATCAGATAGTAAGACAATGTCATCTGCATACATCAAACAATGAATAGAACTTGATTTTAATAAAAATTGGGTTAGTTGTTTGTTTTAGATAGGCAGGTAGATCATTTATAAATATATTAAATATATTAGGACTTAGGTTGTCCCCTTGTCTAACTCCAACATTATTTTCAAAGAACACAGTTCGACTTGAATTACTGTTTTTAACACAGGATCTACTAACACTGTACATAGATTTAATTATGTTATAAAAATTTGTACCAACACCTAATTCTAATAATTTAAGTTTTACCCCTGTATGAATAACTGTATCAAAGGCTTTTTTCAAGTCCACAAAACAGGCAAACACTCTTCCATCTTTATGTGAACAATATTTATCAATAATACATTTGATCAAATGTCCTTGTTTATTTTCTCCCTGAACCGCCCCCTGCAAAAGATCTGCGCCTAATGCAAAATAATTTCAATAAGATATTTACTGTCAAATATTTCGAATTAATAAGCAAGCGAACGATTGATAAATGAAAAATAAATCACATCTGTAGTATGTTTCACGGCGAGTTCATTTAAATGTCTTAATCACTAATAGCTGTCTATCATCATCATCTTTATTATCACAACAACATAAATGTCACTGCACACGTGTTCAATATATATTGGAACTGGAAACTAAAAAATATCAAAAGAACAGCACAGCAGTATCGTTCTAAATATAACAAAAAGCAGTAATAATGTATAAAACATGACATAATTGCGGGAGGGAGGGTGGGGATTTCAACGTTAAAGTTCACAACAAATTAACGGACTCGTATGAATGTATCTAACACAAATTAATAAAACAAGCCTTTCTAAAAGATATGAAAATTTCCAATGAAACAGTATCATTAACCACGTGTCATTAACCAAAATGTCAGTTTATACTTAGGGGCGTTACGCTTGTCCAATCACGTGTAGTTACTACATCTGAAGCATGCATGGAAATATAGTTATAAATATAAATACCTCCATGCATGCTACCAACAAACACGCCAGGTGATCTTGACAGGGATAATTGCTATTAAGGCAAGTCACTCATCATGTCCGGAATTTTTTGAATTGTACATGTTAGAACATTGCCAAAGATAATTGGAGATTTCATAAACACACGAAGTGTGTGCAATGGAATCCTAATTTTATGAATAACCGAAACAAGATATGAAAGTGTTATCTCCTGCTGCCACGATGTGCGTGCGCAGCCTGGCTAGCCTATCCCAAAGATAAGAAATGCATGTTCCCACGTGCATTCTTCCATTCTCCTACTGGATAGCGTCCAGTGAAGAGAGTGAAGAAGCCAATAGTGTCAAAAACCAAAATAAAAGAATAATACAACAAGAGTTGTCTATCTTTATGCACAAAAAGCAATCTCATGACAAATACTCCTAACATTCCAATCTTTATATGTGTTTCATGATCATTTCTCCATACATTAGTAAAAACCTTAATCATTCAATCAATTGTTGTCTCAAGCAAATACTCCATTAATTTATAAATATGATAATAAAAATAAAATTAAGAGTAAAAGT
The DNA here is from genome assembly GCA_002080025.1 of Modiolus philippinarum. Lineage (NCBI taxonomy): Eukaryota > Metazoa > Mollusca > Bivalvia > Mytilida > Modiolidae > Modiolus > Modiolus philippinarum. The sequence goes on from MJUU01009719.1 coordinate 473,854, forward strand.
GATGATTTATTTACAAATTTACAATCTTCATCTGTCACCATCTGAATCTCCCTTGGTTCTGCAGGTATCAATTGCCACCTCTGCAAAGATAAATGATAATAACTATTAAGTTTAAATAATAATTATAATCATAATGTTGCTACATGTATGATAAAACAGAATATTCCAAAGGCGAGGGAGGGAGGGAAACACTTTCATATCTTGTTTCGGTTATTCATAAAATTAGGATTCCATTGCACACACTTCGTGTGTTTATGAAATCTCCAATTTCATATCATAACCTCAACAAGATACTCAAGTGTTAGTTTAAAGCTTACCTGTTGAAGACAGCTTGTTGATATGCAATGGAATCTAAGGGCTTACAATAAAATTTCATAAAAGTAGATTCAGATGTCCAGTTTGCCTGGTCTATTATTTCTTTTGTTGATAATCCTACTCGTTTTGCTTTAGAAGTTGACGCTGAACGAGTTGAATGTCCTGTAAAGTCATCTGATATTCCAGATTTTTTAATTGTTTCTTTCAACCATCGAGCTATTGAAGAGGTTGAGACCGGATGATGAGGTTTAACTGTACTGAGAAGTAACCATGATCTATCAATTTTGTCATTTATTTTTCTCCAGTCTTTAGTCCTTGTTAAATACTCATTTATGCAAGCAACAACACATAAATTTGAATCTTGTGTAAAAGAGTCAAAAGAGATTTTTCTGTGGTCAGAACCAGGTTTACATGTTTTAGTATGTGCTGGTAATTCGAAATGAATGACTGGCCCCTGTTGTTTCATATAATTATAATTAAGTAAATTAAGTTCTGAAGCTCTACTTGCATTGGCAAGGGCTAAAAGCATGGTTAATTTCCATGACAATAGTTTAATACATAAAATATCATTTGAACCCCAAGATACTATTTCAGTTAAAACATTATCGACATTCCAGGAAAACTGATATTTTGATTTAGGCACCCTAGAATTAAATATAGCTCTCATATGTCTTATGATAAAAGGGTGTTTACCAATCTGAACATTATCCACTAATGCATGGTTCTTTGATATTGCTGACCTATAAGTATTGATGGTTCTGTACTGTAACCCATCATCATAAAGCTTTGTTAAAAATTCAATTATATTGACCAAAGTGGTCTGAAATGGATTGTGCGATTGTTCACTACACCAGCCAGCCCATTTTCCCCAGGCACTTTTATAAGCAGTTTGTGTGCCTGGTCTCCAGGCTCGCTGGTGTAGATCTGCAGCTGATTTTGATAGCTTTGTTGAAGGGTTGTTTTCCCTGATATTTTCCATACTCCCAATGTTAGCTTGTTTTCCTTTGTCAAGGGGTGTATCATGCCCTGAGGGGACACAAGCAGTTCGGGGAATGTTGGGAGTTTTATTGGATCTTGAATCAACATCTGCAATAATGACGGGTACCAAGGTTGAGCCTGCCAAAGAGGCGCTATCAGAGTTACTGTGGCCCCCTCCTTTCGAATTTTTGACAGACATCTCCCGATNAGGGAAAATGGGGGGAATGCATATCCCTTGATCTTGGACCAGTCCACTAGAAATGCATCTGTCGCTATGCACATTGGATCTGGCCTCCAACTGACAAATTTTTCTAACTGAAAGTTCAGTCTGGAGGCAAACAGATCCACTTCTAGATCTCCCATCACTTCCTGGATTTGTAGAAAGATCTGGCGATTCAAGCACCAATCGCTGCTGTCTTTTACATTTCTTGAGTGCCAATCTGCCTCTTGATTTTGTTCTCCGGGCAAATGTTCTGCTGTCAGAACAATTTTGCGTTTCTGACACCAGTCCCATATTTTTTTCATCAATACATTGAGATCTCTTGATTTTGTGCCCCCCATTTTGTTTATGTATGTTACTGCTGACATGTTGTCTATCCTTAAATGAATTGAAATTTGATTCATTTCTTTTGCAAATGTTTGGACAGCAAGAAATGCTGCTAGTAATTCCTTTGCATTTATGTGAAGGGAAGATTCTTCCTCTGACCAGACCCCTCCTGTATTTTGGTCTTGACAAGTAGCCCCCCAACCTAAGTTTGAGGCATCGCAAGTTAATACCAGGTCTGGGCTTGGGTTTATTATTGCTCTTCCGTTGTGGATTTCTATCTGATTGACCCACCAAACCAGTTCTTCCCTTGCTTCTTTTGACAGAATTATTTCCTGTTCGTATGATTTTCCCTTTAATAGACCTTTTATTTGATTCATCTGCAGAAAACGACAGTGAAGTCCTGCAGGAAATATGGCCTGAATTGATGACACCATTTTCCCTGTTAGTTCTGCTATTTCTCTCACTGACACAGATTGTTTTGACAACATTTTTTGACAATTTTGTTTGATAACCAAAATTTTTGATTGGGGAAGCAAAAACATCATGTTTTGGGAATCTATCTGAAATCCTAGGTATTCTATCGTTTGAGTGGGTTTTAACATTGATTTTTTCCAGTTTATCACAAACCCCAACCTTTGCAAAAGGTAGATTGTTGTATCTCGGTGTGTTATTATTTTTTCTTGGCTTTCTGCCATGAGGAGGATGTCGTCCAAGTAAATTATGAGCCTCACCCCCAACCTTCTCAGAAGACCAACTACTGGTTTCATTGTCTTTGTGAAAATTCGAGGGGCTTCTGCAAGCCCGAAAGGTAGGGCTGTGTACTCGTAAGTGATGTTGTCCATCTGAAATCTTAGGAATTTGCGATGTTTTGGGTTTATGGCCATTACTGAGTAAGCGTCTTTCAAATCTATCTTGATTAGAAAGTCTCCTTTTTGTAACAAATCCTTTATCATAAACAGACCCTCCATTTTGAAGTGTTGGTATGTCACATAATTGTTCAGGTGTTTTAGATTTATTACAGGCCTCTGTCCCCCGTCTTTCTTTGAGACTAGAAAAAGATTGCTTAGAAATTGTCCTTTGCAATTTGGGACTTCTACAATGACCCCCTTGTTTTTCATTTCTTGAATTTCTTGCAAAATTAGGGTCTTCTCTTTTTGGTTGGTCACTGCATGTCTTGGACTTTTTGATTGCACTGGTACTGACATGAAACCTATCTCGATCCCTTCTATGTGGCTCAGAATCACTTGATCTGACGTTATTTTTTGCCAGTTTTCCTTGTGATTTCTGAGGCGACCCGCCATAATTGTATCTGGCAAAAGTATTGGGCTTAGGTTTAGGTTTTTTATTGGACCCAAGATTATCGGAGTGCTTTCTAGTTTGTGTGACTCGAACAAGTCTTGTGTGTCTACATCTGACACTTTTGCATTTGCATTTGCTAAATCTGACATACCTGAAGTTGGATTTGAATCCCTGGGAACCATTATGCATCTTGCCTCCACTCTTTTTTGGTCCCTGCTTGAATGAAGGCCTGCCATGAAAGGGCGTCTGAAATGAGTCCCTGTTAGTCAGTGCTCCCATCTGCTTATGTTTAGAGTCATAAGAGGAATACGTCCTGTCATGATCAAACTTTTTCTTTTTCTTAATTGGAGGAGGTTTAGCTCCAAGAGCCTCTGCCATTTTGGCAGCTTCCTTCTTTAAATCGGAGAACTCCTTCAGCTCTGATTCAAAGTCTTTCCCGAATAACATATCTCCGCTTTTTGAAATAAGTTCGTGTTTCTCACGGAGCATACATTTTGCTTTCACACTGTCCTGTATTATCTTTGATAACACAGCTGAACGTCTATGAAAATTAACAGAGGCGTTGGTCTGCCCAACGCAGCATATTGTTTTCTCAACAAGGTCGATCAGCTGGCAGATATCAATTTCATCAATATGCGCATGCGTATAATCTTCCATGTTTTGGGTCTTCTCAAAGCTTTTTCTGATATTTTCTAAAGTGAGCCATAGGTGTCCAAGGGGACCCATGGTCATGAAAAGTCTATTTTGTATAGAAGTGAAGGCTCTGTCGACGCTCTTATTTAATGATCGTCGTTGCCCTTCTAAGATTGAGGTTACCAGAGGGTCCATTTTCTTTATATTCAATGTCTCGATATCTGGTACCGGATAAGATTTCAAAATCAATTCTTCCATTTTTTGGTTAGGTAAAAATAATGAGAAGTTGTCCTCTACGTATTCCTTCATATCAGCCGATAAAATCGGTCCCACCTTTTCTTTTTTGTGGGGATTAAAACGGCCAAAGTTAGTACTGGCAGACGGAGACGCAACACTTACGTTAGAGTTCTCAGAACGAAAAGTCTGTCTCGATATAGTTTCAGTAATAACAGACCTTGCATCTTCAGCAATATTAGCTGTATCCGAATCCTTGTTGGATTCTGAATCGGAACTTTTGTCCGATTCATACCGTGTCCTCTTTGACCTGTCTTTGGTTTTCTTACTAGGTCCGTGACGATCTGTAGATTTGTGTTTTCTTTTTCTTTTAACCTTTCGGGTTTTATTTGTCTCCCGGTTAATCTCTTGATCATCATCTGACTTTTCTTTGTCAGAAAAATGGGTATCTTTTGTTTTTAACCCAGACCTCCGTCCTATCTTTTTAGGATACGAGGTTTTCTTTGTCTTGGTATCGGCGCCATCTTTGTTAGATTGCGGATCCTTGTGGTCAGACAATTCCACGTTAGAATCACAGCCGCTGACCACATCATCAGTGCCACCAGAATCCTCCATAATTAATTATAATCCAAATTAAAATTGCACTAGTTACACTTAGAGGATCCGACTTAATAACATCCAAGTAAAAAGACACGGGAACACGCTATAATGAAACGATGTTCACTGGACGCTAGCCAGTAGGAGAATGGAAGAATGCACGTGGGAACATGCATTTCTTATCTTTGGGATAGGCTAGCCAGGCTGCGCACGCACATCGTGGCAGCAGGAGATAACACTTGAGTATCTTGTTGAGGTTATGATATGAAATTTGAATCAAACAAACATTTTTATTAATGAAATTGTAAAAGTTTTTGATTTCAATTTCGGTTTACCATCCTGGAACTCTCAAAGACCTGTTATTTTTTGGAATTCTACCTTTCAACCATATTTTTTTAAATTCCTTACAGTATAAATAATTATTTTCAAAAGTGAAATTTCAAAAATCCTGGATTCCACTTTTGTTACATTTCATGAAACTCTAAAACACTAGTTATTTTTTGGAATTCTACTTAGCAACCACACTTTTTTGCAAACATTTCATTGAAAACAGTCATTGTACAAAAATATTTGATTCCAGTTTTAGTATGAAAGTCTCAAAGACCAATTTCTTCTTGAAATTCTACTTGGCAACCTCATCTAAATATAGGGCAAATGATAATGACAATGTACTGAGCGGGCGAAACATTAGGTTCCATGGAATTTTTACAAATTTTTCACTAGGAAATTAGTCAGACCAAAGCAAATTAACTTTGCCCAATTTCAATGACAACAAGCAAAAGCTATCAAATTTTTCTTTCTGTAAACCAGGAAATTTTCGCGCCGTCTTTATTTCGCGGTGGACTGACTGGATTTAGTTCGCACGGTTTTGAATTCGCGCTGCCAAATTATTGACCATTTACTTCAATAATAGACAAGTATATTCGCGCCGTTTTATTTTCTCGCTTCCATTCAAAACGCGAAAATCCCGAAAATGAAACTGCGGCAAAAATTTCCCGGTTTACAGTATTCATCTGCAAATCTAGAACAAATCCATATAAAGTTTTAATTAAAAGATAATTGCACTGCAAATATGTGAACTGTAAAACGTTGTGAAATGAAGGTCGAAAATTATGTTGTGCAATTTGAACTTGATTGCAGAAGATCTCCTGCAATTGGGTTTCAGAAGTTTTAACAGGTATGCTTCAAGGTAAAGAGTTTCAATGTTTAAATGTTTTTATGGCCTGCCAACAATAGTTGGGGCAAATAGTGTTTGGGCTATCTGTCTGTCCATTTGTCTGTTCAGCAGTTCGTCCGTTCATCCCTTTGTCTCTTCGACTGTCCCAAGTTAGGTTTACCTTCCGGTTTAAATTTTTTTCTGTGAAAGAAGAATGATATTATTATCAGACTTTATAAAAATACCCATTAGGGTTTGATTAAGCAAAAATCATAATAAAAATTTACTCAGGCAACCAGCTTCATGCTTCACTGATCAAGGAAAAAAGGGAGAATAGTATGAGGTTTACCCATAGGTTAAAGTTTTTTCTGTGAAGGATCTATGCTAAAACTTTATATTGATAAACATTAGTGTATGATATTCAAAAATCTTATAAAAAGAATTCTCTTATAATGCACGATTATTATCTATTTCTTGCACGGATATTTATTTTTGTCCCCTGCCGCAACGCAACAGAGGGACATAGTAATGGTTTGCATCCATGCGTCTGTGTGTCCATGCGTCTGTGTGTCACGTTTTTTGCTTGCCGGGACGAATGTCCGGAGAGCTATTGTCATACCCCCGATGTCGGCGTCGGCGTTGTCGGCGTCAGCAAAACTTTAACCTGGCTTGTGGAATTGAGACCTGAATAGCTAGGATGTTGATATTTGGTATGTGACTTCCTTATGATGAGAGCTTTCTTCTGGTACTATACTTGTAGACATTTTGACCTTGACCTTGCCCTTAGGGCAATTTTCAAAAAACTTTAACCTTGCCTTTAGAAGGTAGGCTTTTAGTGGTAGGGTGTTCATATTTGGTATGTAACTTCCTTATGATGAGAGTTTTCTTCTGGTACCATACTTGTAGACATTTTGACTTTGACCTTGCCCTATGGGCAATTTTCAAAAAACTTTAACCTTGCCTCTAGAAGGTAGGCTTTTAGTGGCAGGGTGTTTATATTTGGTATGTAACTTCCTTATGATGAGAGCTTTCTTCTGGTACCATACTTATAGACATTTTAACCTTGACCTTGCCCTGAGGGCAATTTTCAAAAAACTTTAACCTTGCCTCTAGAAGGTAGGCTTTTAGTGGTAGGGTGTTTATATTTTGTATGCAACTTCCTTATGGTTAGAGCTTTCTTGTGGTACCATATTTGTAGACATTTTGACCTTGACCTTGCCCTGAGGGCAATTTTTTAAAAACTTTAACTTTGCTTCTAGAATTAAGTTGTTTTATGATAGGGTGTTTATATTTGATATATTTGACTTTCTTGTAAAGAAAGCTTTCTATTACTTTCTAATTTATTGTGCATTGAGGTTACTGGAATCCCCGGCAAGCTATGTTGTCTTCTGACAACTCTTGTTTGTGGGAGCAACTCCTCAAAAACCGCTGGTCAGAATTCATTCAAATTTTATAGGATTGTTAGTCACCATTAGTACTAGATCATATTGCATCTCCATTTTGATTCGTCAAATTTTGTGGGAGTTATTGGACTTTGATTATTTCCACATTGTTATACAATGGCAAATCTTGTGGAAGCAACTCCTCAGAAACCCCTGGTCAGAATTCATTCAAATTTTACAAGACTGTTAGTTACCATTAGCACTAGATCATATCATATCACCATTTTGATTCTTTAAATTTTGTGGGAGTTATGGGACTTTGATTATTTCCACATTGTTAGACAATGGCAAACCTTGTTGACGCAACTCCTTAGAAATTGCTAGTCCGAATTCATTCTTATTTTACAGGATTGTTAGTCGCCATATGTAGTTGATCATATTGCATGGTCATTTTGATTCGTCAAATATTGTAGGGGTTATTGGACTTTAAAAATTTAACAATATTATACAATGACAGATCTTGTGGACGCAACTCCTCAAAAACCACTACTCAGATTTCCTTCAAATTTTCAAGGACTATTAGTCTCCATATGCACTAGATCATAGCAATTTATTGTTCCCCACCGCAACGCGACAGAGGGACATAGTAATGGTCTGCATCTGTGATTCCGTGTGTCTGTGTGTTACATATTTTGTGGGCACAACTCCTCTTACACCACTGGACAGATTTTGCTGAAATTTTGTGTGATTGTTTGTCACCAACTGTAGTTGGTCATATCATGCTGCTATTTTGATTTATCAAATTTTACAGGAGTTATGGGACTTTATCGACTTAATGCATGCTACAACTTAGGAACACTTTGTGGGTGCAACTCCTCGGAAACCACTGAAAGTATTATGCTGAAAATTTGTTTGAACATTTGCCATCATATGTACTTGATCATATTACACCGCCATTTTGATTTGACAAATTTTATGGGAGTTATGGAACTTTTTCTTCTTAATGCATACTACAACATAGAAAGACTTTGTGGACACATCTCCTCAAAATCCAATTAAGGGATTTTGCTGAAATTATGCTTGGCTGTTTGCCACCAAATGCAGGTGTTCATATCCTGCCGCCATTTTTATTCACAAAATTTTACATGGGTTATGGGACTTTATTGACTTTACTGCAGCGGCAGGGGGCACATAGCTATGCGTAGCAATCTTGTTGGTACACAATGAGACTTTGAAGCTGGAGTTAGATATGAACTTTTTGAATCGCTTTTACAGACATTTCATTGGTTGAGCACCAAGTAATAACACATCACTTGAGATGTGCAATTACTTTCTCAACGTTTCTATTGGACAACTTTGAAATCTCTTTGGCTGTGATTAACATTGCCTAGCAACAGTGTTGTTATTTGAAACAAAACAGCAGTTCAGTACTAAATATTTATTGCATTTATTTATGAAAATCATAAGGGAAATAGTTTTAACAACTCCAAAGAATTGTATATCGCTGGATATCAACTCTCATTATGTAATTTCAAATATAATAAACTCGCCAAAGGCTACTTTTATTATATTTTGAAATTACATAACTCTAGTTGATATTCATTGGTATACAATTCTTTCTGGTTATGAAAACTATAATTATTCCATCACACAAGTTTCATGCTTTACTGATCATAAAATATAGCAGGGTTCAAAGCAGTTGGGAGGCAAGGAACTGTGTCTAATAGATATTTTTGTATCAAAAACAAGTTCTGTTTTACATTTAGTGCTTATTTTTTGGTTTCATAATGTAATATGCTGCTTTATACTTCAGTAGAAGAAATTTTGTTTCCATTAAAGGTTAAGGATGGTCATTCCTCAGGTTTTTGAAAATGTCTCTGACTTTCGGAATTCTTTTATTTTATCCATCATGATGCATTTAAACATTTTGCACACTGACACCCACTTTTCTTTTCAAAATATGATAGTTTACATCTTCAATAGACTTCTGACAAAATTTGATGAAATTCTCGATATTTTTTCATTGCATTTCAAAGGTTGATTGCCTTAATGCAAAGTGAATGAAAGGTCTAGAGAAGTTCGGTTTCCCACCAGAATTTCATGGGTTTAAATCTCAAAAATGGCCAAAATAACCTACCAATATTTTTTGCTTAAAATGATGTATGATCCATATTCTAATAAATAAAAATATTAATTTTAAATCCTTGATATAATAAATTTGGGGAGTGACCATTCTTAAATATAAATTGAACTTTTTAAAAATTGCAGTATACTCAACACACACTTCTTGTTCTTTCCGAAATAATAGTTTAAATCGTAAGCCTGATGGAAGATTTATGCAAGCTATGTCATCTTCCATTGATAAATAGCCGACCAGAATATGGATTTGGTGATTCAACAATTATATCCATGACTAAACATCATAAAATACTTGACGTCATAATTAACAGTACACTCAGGTCTTCCAAACGTTTAGATTTTATCTGCACTGAAGAGACATGAGTTGTCACAATGCGCACATGCAGAATTTAAATTCACAGTAACTTTGTTATTTAGTTAGATTGTGTCCACTCTGCTAACATAAGATATCTATTTGTATTTAACAGAAAAATATTTTTTTTACATTCAGTCAAAATTTGGGATATCTTTCACTTGTGTGAGAAATACTGTCTTTTCCTCTTGTTTTTCTGTGTTCAACTCGAGAAAAGACACAATTTCTTAACACTTGTGAAAGATATCCCAACCTTTAATATTAGTTTTCTCACATAAGAATGTATTATTCTTTCTTTAAGAATGTCCATTTAGTATTTTGAATCGACCAGATATCAACGGACCAATGACTTGTATGATTACTGAAACGTGCAGTGGTATAGACTGTTGTGGAGAGATACCATTTATGGGCTTGACTGTACATGCCTACTTCATCATTGATACGTGCGAATATACTGTTTCATTTGGTATCAATGGTATAGGGATGAAGTACAGCCTCTTTCAAGATGTAATCGATGGTTATGAATGGGGTAAGTATGTTAATGTTAGAGAAAATAGAACATTAAAAACATCTTTATTGAACAGTGCAGCAGTTAAGGGAGTATGAGCCTCAGATTTCAGAAGCATTCTATATCCTCGGGTTTTATCCATTCAAACAGTGCTAAATTTTTTTGAACATGGATCACATTTTCTTTGTCATAAGTCACTTTAAAATACATAAAAATAGACTGTGTATAAAATTTAATCAACTTCCAATTATAATTTCATATATTTAAAGGCCTATAAACATCTTATGCAAAGTGGATGAAAACTCTAGAGAGATATGTTTCCCGCCAAAATTTTGACGTCTTGTATCTCAAAAATTTCTACATGGATTTTCAAAATTTTTTGCTCAAGTTGTTCCATTAGATGTGCTCTTCAAGACAAAAGGTCAGAAGTTTAATTCTAATTACAAAATTTTTGAGACTCGTACTCCCTTAATTTGTTTGTTTGTTTGTTTGTGTTTAGCACCACTTTCAACAGTATTTCAGCTACATCGTGACGTTCAGTTTTAGTGGTATAAAAATAGAACATTAAAAGCGTCTTTATTGAACAATGCAGCAATTAATTTGTTTGTTTGGGTTTAACACCACCTTCAGCAGTATTTCTGCTTCATGGTGGCATTCAGTTCTAGTGGTATAGGAAGCCGGAGATAACCACCTACCTTGGGCAGGTAACAGACATAGCTTATCACGTACATGTACGGTTTTAAGTTGAGTGCACCCTTTTCTGTGATTTACGGAGGCGGTTGTGAACTCATAATGGAGAGGTGATAGCTACCTCAACCATTCTTTCATCCAGGTCCCCTGCAGCAATTAGTAGAGGGATAATGAAAAAAAATCAGAGATCTAAATTATGGTGATCAAGCAGTGGCTCAAGAACTGACAATCTACAATTCAAATAACAGAACAAAAATATAACAGTATAATCACCAGTGTTGCTTCAATGTCATTTCTCTGGTGACAACTGTTCATTTTTTGGACAAGGAAAGTAGGCCCTATCAAGTTAATTTGTAGATTCTCATCCACCTTGGACAAAAAATCTGGGGTGGGTGGGAGAGTTATTTTTTTTATTTTTTACTAATTTTCACTAAAATTGATAGGAATTTAAGGAAAATTTCTGAATAATTGAAAATAAAAAAAAATTGAGCTCAGAAAAAATGGGGCGGGTGGGGATTAGAATCTATTAATTAATTTGATGTGGCCTTACAGTAAGCACCAACAATCAGCATCGGAACAATGTCAAAATCTTGCCATATACAGACTTCAAAATCAGTCAAAATCTTATGTCTATATGATGTCATGTATTTGCTTGGAGGCACCCATTGCTAATTGCAGTTTTCAGATCTAATGATCACATTTTGATGAAATTTCTATCTTGATTATAAATGATTTTATGCATTGTCTTTTCTAGTGTTAGTGAATGATAACATTAAAGAATGTTGAGAATATCCATAATTTAATGTTATTATCTCATGCAAAAACTTCTTATTCTTTCTTTCAGAATGTCCATTTAGTATTTTGAAACTACCAGATATCACTGAATTGATGACTTATATGATTACTGAAATAATTTATTATTTATTTATAGGAAAACCAATAGAGTTAGCTATTCCTGATAGTAAAACACCTTATGTCAGAGTGCGGTAAGTAATTTTAATTTTTATGCACCCGCCGTAAAGAGACAGGGCCATTAAGTTTTACTCTGGTCCGTTCATCTGTTTGTCTGAAATTTTTAACTCATAAGCCGAAGGCGGAGAGTTGTTAATATGACAAGAAAAAATCATGTGCGGCTTCAAGCCTATCAACAGCTCTAAAAGATGATCTTCGTGCTTCCGATAAAATATAGTGTGCAAGTTTCTATCAAAATCTTATACATTGTTTATTTAAGTTATATTTCTGCATTTTCTTGAGTTGAATGCAGTGTTATGATATTAAATTGAAAACAATATGCATGTTTATCAAATTAATCATGTTTTTTTTATATTGCGGCCTGCCGCGCAGTTGCATAATGCATCGGTCTGTATGTTTGATTTACCTCCCTTTGTACACTCTTCGGAAACATAAATAATTTTATTCAAGATAAAGATGAAAATAACATTTGTTTACCTGTGATATGTATATTGCACAATCGACATACATACGAAATCTTTTCACGTATTACCAGAAGTCCATTACTAGAACTAATAATAGACTTCTGGTATTACGGAATAACTAAATACATGCAGACATATGCAGCAGTTCTTTGGATGACTACTAAGTTTTGCCACATGTAGATTTCCAAGGCTTTCGAGTTTCAGCTCCATCGGAGCTTTGATTGTGTATGCAGTAATGATTTGATATTTGGTTTGATGTGTTATACTGTGTCTCCCCTTTTCAAGTCAGTCACTCATCTACTTCCTGTTTGCCGATTATGGTTTGCTGTGGCTTATGTGTCCAATCGACACATTTTCTGGATTATATTTTTATTTTGAACAAAGAAATATTTCATCAAGACTAAAATTTTGTTGTCTGTTGACCTTGCTGCATATTTCATTGTTAGGTTTGGTGTCCTATAGTTTTCACTTTGTCTGTTTGTCCATCAGTCCGTCTGTCAACAATTATTCAGTCAAAGATTTCTTGGCTTGTATAAGTGGGAATGATTTGAAATTTAGCCTGAAGCTTGGAATGATGAGCTGTCTTGTGTAAGGGAATTTCAAGTTTGTAGTCCATCCATTTCCTGTTTGCCAATACTTTTGATTTTTTTTAGCTAGAAACCAATTTTTGTCACATATTTCTTAGAAATGATGTAGGTACTCCAACGAAGAATTTTGAAAGTAAATTTTGATTATTTATCAAATTTCATTGCACAAATACATAATGATGACATGGTGCATGAAGATGCACATTAAGTGTTGTATTCAAATTACAACCTATACTTTTTAAATACAAAGTTTCAAATAGATTCATGAATGCACATAGGTGCATGGCAATTTTAACTTTTACGTGTTTTTGCAGTTTCATCGAATTTTGGTCATAGTTAATCTTAAATAGTGGTCAAAGCGCCGTAACTCCAAATAATTTTGAACCAATTTTCCTTGGCTCTTATAGAACTGGTAAAGGCAAAGAAAAATTTTTACAGGAAGTGGGCTAATTGTATTTTTGTCTCGCCCGCGACAAAAGTCGCGAAAGCGAGACATAGCAATCCAAAATTCCGTCATCGGTGTCGTTGGCGTTGTCGTCAACACTTATTTTAACCGTGTGGTTAAAGTTTTCTAAACATCAATATCTTCATCAAATCTTTATGGAATTGTTTGAAATTTGGATAGAAGCAAGAAAATGGTCAGAAAATTACCTCTAGCTGAAAAATTTGGAAAATTTTTATTTAGTTTTTCCGTAATTTTTCCGTATTTCGACTTTGTTTTTTTCCGCAAGAAATTTATTTTAACCCTGTGGTTAAAGTTTTTTAGAAGTCAAGTGAAGTTTTTTAATTTTATTGGAATTTCACAGAAAGTGGTCAAACATTAGATGATGGTCAGAAAATTACCTCAGAACTGAAAATAATTGATTTTTTTTTCTGGTTTTTCTGTATTTTTTCCAAATATGGACTTAGTTTTTTTTTTCTAAAAAATTTCAATGTTAGTTGTTAAGAAGTAGAATAGAGTCTTTGAATCTTAATAGAATTACATTGAAATTGACAGTCCTGCATAAAATGAGCAGATGTGTAACAGGCTGTTGGAATTTTGATTCCGGTTCCAACTTTGGTAAATTTCCTGAAAATGTCAAAGACTAATAATTTTTGAAATTTTTGCATTCAGTTACAAATTTTAACAATGCTTTAGTATCTAGCATAATTTTGAACACCAAAGATTTAAATAAAATGGTTCCAACTTTGGTAAATTTCCTGAAACTCTCAAAGACAAGCTATTTTTGGAAATTCTTCTTAGCAACAATGCTTTTTTAATAGATTTGAATCAAACAAACAATACGGAAATGAAATTGCCAAAGTTTTTGATTCCAATTTTGGTTTACATACCTGGAACTCTCAAAGACCTGTTAATTTTTGGAATTCTTCCTAGCAACCATAATGTTTTCGGTTCCTTTCAGTTTAAATGATGATTTTCGAAAGTCAAATTGCAAAAATCTTTGATTATAATTTTGGTAAATTACCTGGAACTCTCAAAGACCTGTTATTTTTTGGAATTCTACCTAGCAACCTTATCTTTTTCAATTCCTTACATTTATAAGGATCATTTTCAAAATTCAAAAATCTTTGATTCTTATTTTGATAAATTTTCTGCAACTCTCAAAGACGTATTATTTTTTGGAATTCTACCTAGCAACCAAAAATTTTTAAGTTTCTTTCAGTTATAATGATCATTTTCAAAAGTCAAATTGAAAAAATCTTTGATTCTTTTTTTGGTAAATTTCCTGAAACTCTAAAGATTTGTTATTTTTGTGAATTCTACCTAGCAACCATATCTTTTTCAGTTCCTAACAGTATGGATTATTATTTTCTATAGTGAAATTTCCAAAATCCTGGATTCCAATCCTGGAAAATTTCATGAAACTTTAAAAGACCGTTTAGTTTTTGAATTCTACTTGGCAACCAAACATTTTTTGCAAACATTTCATTGAAAACAGTCATTGTACAAAATTAGCTGATACCAATTTTGGTATGAAAGTCTCTAAGACCAGATATTATTGAAATTTTACCTAGCAACCTCATCTAAATATAAGTCAAATTATAATAATAATAATAATAATATAATAATAAAATCTTTATTTAATGAGGGTAACACAGTTAGTATAACTAATCTTCCCTGAGGCCCTCAGGAACATAATTAAAACAACATGATATATATTCATATACAAAATGTGCTAAATATTGCAACAATATAATTATTATCATAACATGATAATGTAGTGTACATGTAATGTAATGTACATAATGACAATGTAGTGAGTGGGCGAGACATTAGGTTCCGTGGAACCTTTATGAATTTTTTTTTAATGATGTTAATTTATCCTTAATCTAAAATTTTTTGAGATTAAAAGTTTAATATCTTTTTATTGAAGCAGATAACTATCTTTTTGCACTGTTATATTCATTCAATTCAAACATTCAATTTTTTCGTTGGAGTACCTAAATGATGTGTTGTCTTGTTAAAGATATTTTCAGGTTTGCGGCTTGACTACTTCATGTTTGCTGATGCTTTGATTTTTAACTATCAGCCAAATTTCTGTCAAATATTTCTTCGCTTGTTCAGTTGGAATAATTTGAAATTTAGTTGTGTAAGCGATTTTAAGTTTTTTGTGGCATCCACTTCCTGTTTTCCGATACTTTAATATTTAACTATAAACCAAAGTTAAGTCACTGATTTCTCAACTTGTACAACAATAAATGATTTGAAATTTAGTTTGAAGCTTGGAAATTATCTGTTGTATTGTGCAAGCAATTTTCGGGTTTGCCACATCACTATTTCCTGTTTGCCGATACTTTAATTTTTAACCATGAACCAATTTTTCATCAAAGATTTCTTGGTTTGTACTAGAGGTAATGTTTTGCAATTTGGTCTGAAGTTTGAAATTGATGAGTTGTATTGTGTACATGATTTTCAGGTTTGTCATGTGACTTCTTCCTGTTTGCTAGTACAATAATTTTTAACAATTAAGTCAATTTTTGTAAAAGATTTCTTGGTTTGTAACAGTAGAAATTATTTGATATTTGGGCTGAAGCTGGTTTGGTAAAACTTCAAGAAACCACAGTGTCCAGCAAATTAATGTATATACACATTAGTGTGTCAAACAGAATTTGAATTTACAACTTTCTCAATTTTACTATTGCATAGCGTTTCAGGCCCTTCTGACAATGCCAGTTTTGGCATGCCCTTAGTTTATTTTTTTGACATTAAAATGGTATGTCAATTATGTTAAAATGTAGGTTTTAGGTTCTACATGATCTTTTGATCTTTACCATAATTTGATGGTCTAGCAATCATGTTTATGTTTTTATGACCAGTTTAGTTTTCCAGTTACAATTACTTGTAGGAAAGGTATATCATAGGTATAAAAGATTCTCTACTTTCTATCTAGTTTTCACATTTCCTGAACGGTGGTGAAACATTTGTTCTCCTCTCTAGAGAGGAGAGTAAGTTTCGTAACATTTCCTACCAAATTTATTCGAAATACAATCCTCTGTGTTTTTCGTCCAGTCATTAGAGAAACAGTTTCCAAAACTTAAACACGTTAATTTTGAAATTTCTCACATCTCGTTAAATAAATTTTCAAATGTTTAAAAGCTCGGCAAGCCTCGCTTTCAAACATTTGCAAAATTTATTCAACTCGATGTGAGAAATTTCATAATCAAATAGTTCTCGTTATGGAAACTATATGTATCGCACTTTCATTGGTGTTTAATTTTATTTCTCACTGTATACTAAAATGAACATGGAAAGTTATGTAACCCCCTTTAGCATGTTTACAAAAGGAGTTACATCCCTTCTAGTAACTTCATAAACTCTGGAATGTATACCCGAGCACACCAAATTATAAAGACGTTTTTTCACATTTTACCTGTGAAGTATTAGTTAAAATGATATAACAATGTTATATTACGTACACTAAATACACTTATAGCCATCAATGAGAATTTATTGAACAACGAATACTAAATATTGCTTGAAACGTTTTACTGCGAAAAGACGCTTGTGAGCTGTCTTGTACTCTGGGGTACAAGACGAGGAAACCTAGCACTGCTAAAAATAGGAACTGTTGTGTCTCAAAAGTGAGAATAAATAATCTTGATAAGTATACCATTTTGTAAAATCTGCTAGTTCTTCATCACATTCATTAGCCTTGGACTACAGGATTAGTGTTAGTGTTAAGCCCTGTTTTAGAATCAAAATATGAAACTACTTTCGATAATAAGAAAACAAAATACTATAAACATATACTTCTTCAAAAAAGTGGAAGGGGCATACAGATTTACCCTTGTCTGTTCGTCCATACGTACCTCCCGCTTTTAATTTTTTAATTTAGGTCCATAGTTTAGTAACCTGAAGTGATATCTTTATGATATTGAATCATAACATTCACTTCTATGAGTACAACCCAATGCACTAATAATTAGGCGTCAATGACCTATATTTCATGGTTGAGTGACTTCGGTTAAATTTTGCGTTAAAGTACATTTCTCATCAACTGTACATGATACCATTATGGTATTGCATCATAAAATATGCCTTAATGAGTACTACCCAAAGCACTATCAATTGGATGTCCATGACCTACATTTCACACTTGAGCGACTTTGGTTAAAATTTGTGTTGAGGTCTATTTCTCATCAACTGTACATGATACCATTATGATATTGCATCATAACATTCACCGTAAAGAGTACTACCCGAAGCACTAACAATTAGGTGTCCATGACCTTCATTTCACACTTGAGTGACTTTGGTTAAATTTCGCATTTAGGTACATTTCTCAGCAACTACACAAGTTAACTTTATAATATTGCCTCATAATATTCACCTCTATGAGAACTATTCAAAGCACCAGCAATTATATGTCCATGACCTACATTTCATAGTTGAGCGACTTTGGTTAAATTTTTCATTTAGATCCATTTCTCATCAACTATACTTGATATCTTTATGATATGGCATTATGATATTCATCTTAATGAGTACTACACAAGGTGTCCATGATCTACATTTCACACTTGAGTGACTTTGGTTATGTTTTGTGTTTAGGTCCATTGTTCGACAATTATACATGATATCTTCATAATATTGTCTCATAGCATTCACGTTTACCCTTATGAGTATTCCCCTAAGCCCAACAATTAGGTGTCCATGTTCATTTCATTTTATGACCTACATTGTATGCTTCAGTGACTATCATTTATCCTGTTTTACCATCTATGCATAACATCCTTATAATGATTCATTGTTAGTTCGTCTCAACGAAGTTGAGGGGGACTATTAGAGTAACCCAGCATCCGCGTCTACGTCCGTGTCGCCGTTCGTGTCCATATTTAGGTATTTATCGGTAACTATGAAGGGTAGGATCATCGAACTTTGTATACAGATGCATCTTGGGCTATCTCACAGCCTCTAGTCATGGTAGGATCATGTAACTTTGCATATGCATGCATCTCTGATGGTAGGTCAGCATCTAGCCAAAATTAGGCAACTTTGACCTTTATTTTCTGCTTGAACGACTTACATTCAAGTTTACGTCTGAGTTTGGATCTCAGTCACTACACATGGTAGGATCATGTAACCTTGCATATGCATGCATCTCTGATGGAAGGTCAGCTTCCAGGCAAAATTAGATCACTTTGACCTATATTTTCCGCTTGAACGACATACATTCAAGATTATGTCTGAGTTCAGATCTCAGTCACTACACATGGTAGGATTATGTAACCTTTCATATGCATTCATCTCTGATGGTAGGTCAGCATCCTGGCAAAATTAGGTCACTTTGACCTATATTTTCTGCTTGAACGACTAATTTCTAAGTTTAGGTCTGGGTTCAGATCTCATTCACTATGCATGGTAGAATCATGTAACCGTGCATATGCATGCATCTCTGACAGAAGGTCAGCATCCAGGCAAAATTAGGTCACTTTGACCTATATTTTCTGCTTGATTGACTTTCATCCAAATTAACTGAAGAATTCAGATCTCAGTCACTGTACATGTTAGGATCATGTAAACTTGCATATGTATGCATCTCTGACAATGTGCCATCAGGAGGCGAACTTTGTAATCGTTGATTACCTATGTTTATAATCCCTTTATAAGCACTTTACCGTTCCCCATTTATAAGGTTCCATGAGGGACTTGGGTTAAATTGGTTTATGCATTTAGGTATATATCTTGGTAACTATGAAGGGTAGGGTCATCAAACTTTGTGTACAGATGCATCTTGGGCTATCTCACAGCCTCCAAGAAAATTAGGTCTCTTTGACCTATATTTTCCGCTTGACTGGCTTTCAATTAATTTTAGGTCCGAGTTGTTATCTCAGTAACTGTACATGGTAGGATCATCTAACCTTGCATATGCGTGCATCTTTGACGGTAGGTCAGCATCCAGGCAAAATTAGGTCACTTTGACATATATTTTCCGCATGATTGACTTACATTCAAGTTTACGTCCCAGTGCAGATCTAAGTAACTGTACATGGTGGGATCATCTAACCTTGCATGTGCATGCATCTTTGGGGGTAGATCAGCATCCAGGCAAAATTAGGTCACTTTGACCTATATTTTCTGTATGATTGACTTACATTCAAGTTTACGTCCAAGTTCAGATCTAAGTAACCGTACATGGTAGGATCATTTAACCTTGCATGTGCATACAACTTTGGGGTAGGTCAGCATCCAGGCAAAATTAGGTCTCTTTGACCTATATTTTCCGCATGATTGACTTATATTCAAGTTTATGTCCGAGTTCAGATCTAAGTAACTGTACATTGTAGGATCATCTTACCTTGCATGTGCATGCATCTTTGACGGTAGGTCAGCATCCAGGCAAAATAATGTCACTTTGACCTATATTTTCTGCATGAGTGACTTGCATTCAATTTTACTTCCTAGTTTAGATTTAAGTAACTGTAAATGGGGGATCATCTAACCTTGCATGTGCATGCATCTTTGGCGGTAGGTCAGCTTCCAGGCAAAATTAGATCACTTTGACCTATATTTTCTGCATGATTGACTTATATTCAAGTTTATGTCCGAGTTCAGATCTAAGTAACTGTACATTGTAGGATCATCTTACCTTGCATGTGCATGCATATTTGGGGGTAGGATAGCTTCCAGGCAAAATTAGGTCACTTTGACATATATTTTCCGCATGATTGATTTACATTCAAGTTTACGTCCAAATACAGATCTAAGCAACTTTACATGGTACGATCATCTAACCTTGCATGTGCATGCATCTTTGAGGGTAGGTCAGCATCCAGGCAAAATAATGTCACTTTGACCTATATTTTCCTCATGAGTGACTTGCATTCAATTTTACTTCCTAGTTTAGATTTAAGTAACTGTAAATGGGGGATCATCTAACCTTGCATGTGCATACATCTTTGGCGGTAGGTCAGCTTCCAGGCAAAATTAGATCACTTTGACCTATATTTTCTGCATGATTGACTTATATTCAAGTTTTTGTCCGAGTTCAGATCTAAGTAACTGTACATTGTAGGATCATCTTACCTTGCATGTGCATGCATATTTGGGGGTAGGATAGCTTCCAGGCAAAATTAGGTCACATTGACATATATTTTCCGCATGATTGATTTACATTCAAGTTTATGTCCAAATACAGATCTAAGCAACTTTACATGGTACGATCATCTAACCTTGCATGTGCATGCATCTTTGAGGGTAGGTCAGCATCCAGGCAAAATAATGTCACTTTGACCTATATTTTCGGCATGAGTGACTTGCATTCAATTTTACTTCCTAGTTTAGATTTAAGTAACTGGAAATGGGGGATCATCTAACCTTGCATGTGCATGCATCTTTGGCGGTAGGTCAGCTTCCAGGCAAAATTAGATCACTTTGACCTATATTTTCTGCATGATTGACTTACAAGTTCATGTCCGAATTCAGGTCTCGGTTACTGTACATGGTAAGATCATCTAGCCTTTGTATACATGCATTAGGGATGGTAAATGAGCACCTTGGCCAAATTGGGTTTCTGTGTCCATGTGCAATAACGAGGCGAACTTTGTAATTGTTGATTACCTATGTTTTTTTTTTATTATTTTCAGTTTTATTATTAAAAAGCCTGACGGACAGAAAAAATTTATCATCGATTTAAGTGTCATGGTGTGTTTTGACCTGAGCCTACCATCAACGGAATGTGAACTAGTTGTACCTATATTGACTCAAACGGAGGTTCCGCAACTATTGTGTAACATGGCAGCCACTATGAGTTTAACGAGTAAGTTCAGTCAAAACATTTGAAACAAAAATGACCAAAGAACAGCAGATATTAGTTGAGTCGGTGGGGGAAAGAGGGGAGGGGATTATTATATAGTAATATGGTAATAGATGCAACTTAAGGAAAGAATTCAACATTTCATAAGTTTGGTATTGTAACATTTAATTTTGTGTAATCTTCTGGTCGTCTGCTGTTCATTTAGGGTCATAGTTTAATTATGATTTGCTTAAAGCACAAGTTTGAAATACATTTTCAATATTATCAATGACATGTTAAAAGAAAATTGCATGTTTTCCAAACAAGAAATACTTTTTAAGACTATCCTATGAAAGTTTAGATTTTATGGAAGAATTTGAAAAGTTTTGTTTTCTTTTCTTATTTTTGGGAAAGCAACTATGAGCATAATGAGAACAGTATGACATGAATTTGTTCTAAAAATTGACATTAAAGTTGGTCACTCCTCAGGTTTTTGAAACTGTCTCGGACTTTAGGAATTCTCTTATTTTATCCATCTTGATGTATTAGAAAATTTTGCCCACTGACCCCCACTTTTCTTTTCAAAATATGATTGTATACGTATTCAATAGACTTTTGACCAAATTTGATGCAGTCTGCACCAAAAACTTTTTTCATAGCTTTTTCGGACTAGTTGAAGTAACAGATTTACTGGTCCAAATCCCATTTTACTAGTCCAAAAGTAAAAGATTTACTGTGATGAAAGGCAATGCAGATTTAGCATGTTGTCTAGAAAATGCAATATAAAATTTCTGCCACTCAAAATTATTGCTAGTCCAGTCAGACTAGTGGTTGAAAAAATTCACCAGTGCGAATTCAAATTTACTAGTCTCGGGCATCGGACTAGTGCCTAATGGAGCAGAATGTGATGAAATTCTTGATTTTCCTTCATTGCATTTTGAAGGTTGATTGCATTAATGCAGTGAATGAAAAGTCTAGAGAAGCAGTGATGGTGAAATTCAAATTTCTTTTACAGGACATTCCGTCTGGTAACCATGATGGATTTACCAGACCGAACAAATATTTACCAGACCGAATATTTTTCAGCAACAACAAAATTTCAAAACCTAACAGAAGAAGTAAATACAAGGAAGCATAATATAATTGTTTTCATTGTGTTGTTACATGCATCTCCCAAGAAAAAAACTTCTTGTCAGTTTACTTCCTCAACCACAAATTCCTCATCACCTTCACCAAAATACAAAAAAAAAATATTTCAGTAGCGACAAATGAAATGTATTTTGTGTTTAGCTTCCTCTCTGGATGATGTTCTTCATAATTTTGTTGTGGTTCCTTGTTTGTTTGTTTTTTTTTAATTTTGTTTTTTTAGCTCACTGACATTGTCCGAAGGGATTTCCAGGGATTTTTCTTGGATTTTTGTAAAAGGAATTTTGATGTATATTTTGGTATTTGTTTACCAATAAGATGAATTTTGCCAATAAGATGAATTTTGTAAAATTGTATAATCATCAAAATCAATTGAATCAGTGTTAATGTTATTGCTTTTGTCACCTGACACATTCATATATTTGACTTGCATTTTTTTAATTATGAAAAAGTTCATGATAACACCAGAAGCATAGCAATTATCATCTTATCATGATTAAATATTCTAGTTTCTACCTTTCAACTGCACAATTTGAAAGAAACGTGCACTGAAAATTTTCATATTGGCCTGCAGAAAGTGTAAGGATACAACATCTGGAAAGGTTTTATTCCGATCCGTTTCCGAATTTCATAGAACCGGAAGTCGCCATTTGCAATTTTGTTGACAAACAGAAGACTGTTTTTATTTGATTTTGGCTGTGCTGCCATGAATATTTACACAAAACGTAAGTGGTACTTCGATTTAATGCAAGCTGGAAATGTTTTTCTGTAAATAAAGTGTCAGTACTAGGAATTTTCATACAGGAAGTGTAAACAATAAAAACCAAATACGGATTTAGCCCTGAAATTGTACCGGAAAGTCGGACCGGCAACTTAAATTTTTTTACCGGACCTGTGATGAATTTAACGGACTTGTCCGTCGGTCCGACAGTATTTCGGCATCACTGGAGAAGTTCAGTTTCTCGCCAAAGTTTTAGGCCTTTAAATTTCAAAAATGAGCACACTGACCTATCAATATTTTTTGCTAAAAATGATGTATGATTTTAATAAATAGAAATATTTATGTTAAATCCTTGATATAATAGACTTAAGGAGTGACTTAAAGCTACATGTATGTGTAAAAATGGCTAGTAACCATGGATCATACTGTATGAAGTCGGAGAAGATAACAAAATATGACTCAAAAGCCTGAATGAATGAAATTAGCACGTTTTTTTCTAAGGCAATGATAAATTTCACTTTTTACAAGACAACAATATGCATCTCAGTTTTAAAAATTTATTTTGTAGACTTTTCAGCGAAGGCATGGGCGAACTCTCTGAATATAAACTTTACAGATTTCACAAAACCACTTGCCAGGAGTGCTGCACAGTTGATGATTGAATCTCTTGGTTTAGATAAATACATGTCCAATCCAGCTTGTAACCGTGCTACAGATACTCAATACTTGAATCCTGTTTATGGATGGAACAATAGTAAGATAATTTATTGTGCTGCATTTAGGCATTGATGTGCAAAACAATTTAGATCGTCTATGTAACTTAGAAGCTTAGAATATAGGTATGAAATTGATATAACCAAACATACAAGTGAGTTTTTAGAGTTATGTCCCTTAACCAAGGTTTACCTACTTAACACAGCATGCCCACTACTTTTTGCAATTGGGGATACATGTACCCCTTGACCCTAGAATTTAGGCGTATTGTCCATTTGATTTCTATAAATCTCCAGAAAAAAATTCTTAAAATTTTATTTCAAAAAATTTTTCCAATTTTTCTTGCAAAATATCTTTATGTTATATATACGAACTCTGACAGCAAATTTTATAATTTTTTATCTGTAATTAAAAAGTTACCCATAAGGTGTCTATGTTAATTTTATTTTCCAAAGCTAAAGCAAACTGGTTGGGTGAGTTCGATTGATGTAACTTACTTCCTCTGTAAACAAAAACAGACAAACATGTGGCTTGATGTAAACATTAACAAACCATGTGACATGATAATTTACATGTCAATTAGAATTAAACTGGTCAATCCAGTTACATGTATGTTTATCAATATTGAGAAGTAATGGGGAAACCTACAATGTTGTTTACTTCTTATGAAATGCAATGTCTTAAATTAATCTATCAGTACTTTTTTGGCATTACAATATAAAAAATAGTAAAATTATAACATTGAAAAAAAATTAAAAGATTAAAAAAACGACCAAAAAACAATAACAAAACAAAGAAAAAATCCAGAGAGACTTGAAGCCTTCGTGAAACGGGGTGAATTAAAACAAACCTTTAGACTTATATCACTTGTACAAAAAAATGTTGAATATTTATCTGTTAGGTAAACTAATTTTTTTTAAAATATTTCAATATATTTACAGTTTGTTTTATTTCTTTGTTTTGCAATTGCAAAGAAAAGAAGTCGTATCAATGGTATAAACATGTACCATGCTCAAAAGTACATATACAGACAGTATGGTACAATGTATGTTCAACCATTGTTATTCAAATTTATGTCCAGTGTCAACCTTGTCTGACTAGATTTCACCTATCTAACATGTAAATTATTTGGTCACATGGTTAAGTGGTATTTACATGAAAGCACATGTTTGTCTGTTTTTGTTTACAGAGGAAGTAAGTTACATCAATCGAACTCACCCAACCAGTTTGCTTTAGCTTTGGAAAATAAAATTAACATAGACACCTTATGGGTAACTTTTTAATTACAGATAAAAAATTATAAAATTTGCTGTCAGAGTTCGTATATATAACATAAAGATATTTTGCAAGAAAAATTGGAAAAATTTTTTGAAATAAAATTTTAAGAATTTTTTTCTGGAGATTTATAGAAATCAAATGGACAATACAGGGTATTTTTTTAGGGTACATGCATATTCCAATATATTTACTTCACAATTTAAAAGGAGTTCAGCGATTGGACACAGTGATTGAAAGCAACCAATCAAATAACACAATAAACTTCAATTACTACTTTATATTTTCACTTTTGATATAAACAATACATTTTGACAGAAAAACATGAATATTGAATGATGCATATTTTTCAAATTTACATGTATGCCTGTTTTAATTTATGAATTGTACGTGCATGTTTTCTAATTACATGAATTACAACTGCAGTAATTGAAATGGTATGCTGGTGACATACTGTAAATGGGAAATTTTCCTAACAGTTTTTTTTTCCTGTTATTTTTGTCATAAGTAATAAAGCCAGAAGATTAAAACTCGCAAATATTTTGATACAATTGTTTGTTATAGTGGTCCGATCAGCAACCATGAATTAAAGACTGCAGGAAATGAAATTCATTTTAAAAAATACAAAAAAAAATGTGACACCTTTACAGTATCTGGCTCATTCCAAATTATAAAATCTAGACTTTCTGACATGACTGAGTCTTATGTCTTGCACTGGGTTTATACCATTATTCTTCATACTGATCCTGAAGTCTTGATAGTCATGGAATTTGAAAATTGAAATAGAATGCCTTGAAAAGTCCTTGAAAAAAAATTCTGATGGAAGTCAGGGAAATTTGTTTGGTTTGAATAACAAATTTGAACATAAAAAAGAAAGGAGAACAAAAGAAAGAAAGATTAATGTCCGAATAAATATCAAGTGTTTATGATTAATTACATTCCAATTGGTTTGGTTTCAGATATTTTTATATATACAAATAGATAAAATTAAGTGAATCACAAAAAAACTTCAAAAGTGATTTAAATTTGTGATTCATGGTAAAGTTGCTGCAAAAATTTGTTGTTTGTTGATGTACAGGGTTTTAACACACTAAATAGTGGAACTCCCGAAAACCGGCCCCTTTAAAAGCTGGATCCTTCTATAAATCGAACAATATGTTTAGGTCCGGATTTTATAACTATATAAAATCAGTTAAAATTTCCTCTGAAAACCTGTCCCTCTGAATTCCAAATGCCAGTCATATAGACTGGTCCCAAACGTATATTTTCTTCTAAAATTCAACTCTGAAAACTGGACTACTTTTTTTGTGGACAATCAAATCGACCAAATTTATTCAACATGTCGCATATTTCTCGACATCTTCATCAATAAATAACCGTATTTGAACAGATAATCGACAATATTGATTGAAATTTACAAAAGTGCGGGAAAATATACTAAAATGGTTAACTCACAGCCTAAACTGAGCTTATAAATCATATGTTACACTCTGGTTTTGGTGTTTGGATTGAAGAGACCAGATTTTCGAAACCTCTGAAAACTGGAACCTCTTAAATCCGGCCTATTTCATTGGTCACGACAGAGGCCGGTTTCGGAGGTTCGACTGTATAGTTACTTCTTTGCTTGGTTTTTCCCTCCTTCCAACCTCCCGTCTGTTTGTTTGACCCTTGAGGTCTCGTACCAATCACTTGTGATTGACCCTTGAGGTCTTGTACCAATCACTTGTGATTGACCCTTGAGGTCTCGTACCAATCACTTGTGATTGACCCTTGAGGTCTCGTACCAATCACTTGTGATTGAAATTACATTCTGTTTATAAGCTGTTGCCACAGAAGTCCTTGTTGAGTTTCTATTTTGGTTTCAAATGCGATAATTGTTCTGGAATTATGTCGTTGAAATTTGGAATGTTTACTGAAAAAAAAAATGACACAGTATTAGACCATGTTCACATTAGCGCTTTATGGGATCGAACCAAATTAAGATCAGTTCTTTTAAAACCTGTTTATGTTCACATTTAAATAATTACATTCATTCTGCTTCGTATGGAAATCCCTGTATTTGATTGGTTACGAGTACTTCCGATCATTTCCGTAACTGTGTTTTATCAATCAGTAAGACTACAGCAGCACGGCGACTCCTTGACAACAACAAAAGTAAACAAAGGCGGCGGAGTAATGTAAACTGGAAAATGGTGCATCATCCATGAATTTCATCAAGTTAATTAGCATCAAGACTTGCATTCCATTTTCGGAATGTAATTATAAGTATTGTCGTGTAAAAGGGTGGACCGTAGCACATTTTTCACATGAAGCGCTGGCGCGCTTCATTAAAAATGCTATGGTCCATCCTTTTACACTCAATAAAACTACAAGATATTGCATTCAATTCTTAAAACAAATCAATCGATTGCGATCAGTCTCAATCAGGTTTGATGTTCTCAGTAGAAACGATTGTGATCGATCGCATGCTTATTCAAAACAATTGAATCGATCCCAATCGATCCTTATTGTTCACACCAACGCCATAATCGTCTCAATTTGAATCAATTTTTTTTTTTTAGACCACATCTTTTTATCGACAGTGATGAAATTTTTCCGCGGATCCGCGGATTTCTGCTTTTTTGCTTTCAAGCTGCTCCATTATATTTGTTTCTTTTACTATATACCTGCTTCCAGTGTAGTGGATTTCCGCTTTTTTCTATCAATCACAATTTCATCTCTGTATTGGACCAAAAAAGATTGATCGCAATCGATCTTTTTATAGTATGAACAGCTAAAACCAATTGGAATCGATCGCGATCAATTCAAATATTGTAAGTGTGAACAGGGTCTATTATGTAAAGAACTATTGCTATTATCTTTTTTTTTCAGAATGCTCTCGTATGTCACTGAATCTACCAAATATAACAAAGCCTATGACCTGCTATATTCCTGATTACTGTACGGGTATTGACTGTTGCTATGAATTTGATTTCCTCGGAATATCATTGAGAACCTACCTTTACATAGATTATTGTCATTTTAAAATTAGCGGAGGAATAGAGGGACTGAAATTCGAATATAATATCTTAGATGTACTCTTTGATTGGGGTAAGTGGTAAATTTAGATCTGCTAATTCTGCTAATAGTGGACTTACATGCATATAGATTTTACAACTGCATGGAGTGAGATATGACATTTCTATACTCAAGATAGTTAGATTTTCAAATTTGATTCCAGGATTTTCAAATTTAACCATAAAAAAATGTTGACATTAATTTAAGTTATTTAAAGTTTCTACAGAAGGCCATATCGAAAACTTATGTCCCCTTCACAGACTTGCCTACCCATACGATTTTGGCGTAATGCTTACTAGTTTCAAAGTCATCTTACGCCCTTAAAATGGTTAACCATTTCCTTATAATTTGGTCATTTGCGATATTTTCGGAAAATTTTCAGTTCCAGTCCGTCATTTCATTACGGTTCAGTAAATTATTGTTAAAATCAGCATTTCCGGTTATAAAAAGAATGTAAAAACGATCTTACATCACGAAGTTTAGGTTTCCATCTAAGGAAAAAAGTATTCTTGGTTGGAGTATTGTGTAACTGCATAATGTGCCTTTCACTGAAGGATGTAGTTTCTGTGTTAAAACACCCCTTTTTTTTTACATTAAAAGGGGCTGTACTATTTTTACCTCGGATTACAATTTTTGATGAAGTAACTTAGTATTTTTGACCAAGAGGGGTAGGCAAGTCTGCCTTCATTGCAAATCAAATCAAATTATATGGAAGACCATAATTAAAAAAAAATAAAAAATGATAGAGAACATGATTTTACTGCAGCAGGAATATATGTTCTACAGATATGCCATAAGTACTTTAGTCGAACTTTAGTTGCTTGAACATCTAAGAGTTAAATAAAAATAGTTTGAGCTTAAGAATGGTTACTCCTCAGGTTTTTGAATCTGTCTCTGACTTTCGGAATTCTCTTATTTTATCCACCGTGATGGGTTAGAAAATTTTGCACACTGACTCCCACTTTTCTTTTCAAAATATGTTTGTATACATCTTGAATAAACTTTTGACAAAATTTGATGCAATTCTTGATATATCTTTATTGTATTCCAAAAGGTGACTGTCTTAATGCTAAGTAAATGAAAAATCAAGAGGAGTTCAGTTTCCCGCCAAAATTTTAGGCACTTAAATCTCAAAAACGGGCACACTGACCTATCAATATTTTTTGCTTAAAATGATGTATGATCGATGTTCTAATAAATAAAGATACTAATTTTAAAAACTTGATGTAATGAACTTGAGGAGGGACCATCCTTAAGGGGTGTTCGAGCTATGGAGATAGAACTTTGCTTAAACTTGAACAAAGGGACCACAAAAAGGGTTCGAAACATCCATGGTGTTTGAACTACTGCAATTTGAGCCTGTATTTGGGACAATGGCAGTTGTTTACGGAAGCAACAAAGGATTGGTAATTACAAAAATCAAAGTCAAGAGATATGGCTATTAAGGATGGTCACTCCTCAAGTCTATTATATCAAGGAATTAAAATTAATACTTTTATTTATTAGAATATGGATCATACATCATTTTAAGAAAATAATATTGATATGTCAGTGTGGTCCTTATTGAGATTGAAACGCCTAAAATTTTGGTGGGAAAACGAACTTCTCTAGACTTTTCATTCACTTACCATTAACACAAATCAACCTTTAAAATGCAATAAAGGAATATCAAGAATTTAATCAAATTTTGTCAAAAGTCTTTTAATGATGTATACAATCATATTTTGAAAAGAAAACTGGGGGTCAGTGGGCAACATTTTCTCATGCATCATGATGGATAACATAAGAGAATTCCGAAAGTCAGAGACAGTTTCAAAAACTTGATTGACCATCCTTAAAATGAGAACAAAGAAAAACAATGACACTAGGCATCTACAATGTGATCTCCCATAAAGCTGTGAGTGACATCATGTGCTCCGGAAGGGTAATTGAAGTATTGAATTGTGTTTAATGTAAGCTTGCAAAGTTGTAAGTAGAGAGAAATTTTTTGAACAAAATCAAAAGACATGTAAATGGGTTGTCATGACAATTAAAAAACCTATTTTATCACTGATGGATTTTGAGTTGGTTTAATTATAAATCCCCTTTTGCAATGGAAATATATAGTTATGAATCTTTATTTTGGTTTGTATTAATTTAAGGTTTATATCCTGGTTTTCTTTTAAAAATCGAGTCTGCTATTGACATTTTGGCTTGAAACTGTTGGTTTAAATGTCAAGGACTACAAGTTTATGAAGATGGAAATTCTCAAGTGTGTAAATGTTTTGCTATCAAAAATTTCTTGATTCTTTTCTCAATCAACCTATGGAAACAACTAAGCAAAGGCAAATTTTATGTTTTATACGACTGCAAAAAATTTGTGGTCGTGTAATGGTATGGTGCTGTCTTCGTCTGTAGACTTTTGTTTTTGGTCAATAACTTTAATAAGTTCCAGTTGATCAATCCTTATGAAATTTTAACCCAATCTTACTTGGCATGAAAGGAAGTCTTTGAGAGGTTTTAGATAATGTGGCCCACTCATTTTGAAAAAAGGACCAAAAATTGCCAAATTGGGTATTTTTGTATATTTGACTTCAGAATATTTATTATTTATCAGATTTTGATGGGGTCTCTTTCAGTGTGCTCTTGAGGAAATTTCCAATCTGTAATAAGTCAATGGATTTAATATTGCACATACTGTTATGAAATCAATGGGCCACAAAGAGGGGAATCTGAAAAAAATAATTTTTGTATTTTTAGTCCTATTTTGATGCAGTTTCTTTCAATGGATTCCTTATAAAGATTTAAATTAAGGCTGCACCATTATTTTTTTGAGAACTTGTTTCCTTTTCAAGCTATGAGGGGCCAAAATTGCAAATGTACAAATTACCCAAAATTTTTATTTTGCATCAAATTTCGATGGGGTTTTTTTTCCTTTGGATTCCTCTTGCTATAAGCTTTCTATTGTATGTCTTACTGTTTTGGAGCTAAAAGGGGTCAGAGGGCCCAAAATTGCAAATTTTTCAAAATATGTACAATTTTTATTTTTTCATTGCATTTCAATTGGATTTTTTTTTCTGATTCTTTTTGTTGTGGGATTTCAGTACTTTGTCTACAGATTTTAGGTATTTCTTACCGTTTCTAAGCTATAAGGGGTCAAAGGGGGTAAATTGAAATTTTTTTCAAAATATGTAAAATATAGCATCTTGCCCGTCGGTCCATCAGAGTGTCCGTCCGTTCATCCCACCTCAGGTTAAAGTTTGTGTTAAGGTTCATATCTGAGAAATTACATGTGGCATATCAATCATCTTTAGTCAGTGGATGCATCCTGGAGAGTGATGCTGCTTCTGATGATAATTGGATCACTCTGACCTACATTTTACGCTTCAATGACTCAGGTTAAAGTTTGTGTTAAGGTTCATATCTGAGAAACTACATGTGGTACATCAATTATCTGTAGTCACTGAATGCATCTTGGAGAGTAATGCTACTTCAGGTGATAATTTGGTCACTCTGACCTACATTTTACACTTCACTGACTAAGGTTAAAGTTTGCGTTAAGGTTCATATCTGAGAAACTACATGTGGTACATCAATCATCTTTGGTCAGTGGATGTGTCTTGGAGAGTGATGCTGTTTCAGATGCTAATTGGGTCACTCTGACCTACATGTTTTGCTTCACTGACTCAGGTTAAAGTTTGCGTTAAAGTTCATATCTGAGAAACTACATGTGGCACATCAATCATCTTTATCGCCCTATAGTAATCAGCCTGTCCATCCGTCTGTCCGTCTGTCTGTCTGTCTGTCTGTCTGTCTGTCTGTCTGTCTGTCCGTCCATCAGCATTTTCTATGTCGTACGATAACTCAAGAATGCCTTCACCGTTTTTTATGATTTTTTCTAGTCAAAGTTGAACTTGTTTTTGAGGAAAATCATAAAATGATTTTTGGGAAAAACTTCATTTTTATATGAAAAAAGGCATATTTTGAGAATTAACTCTATGTCGTATGATAACTCAAGAATTCCTTCACCGATTGTTATGATTTTTATACTCATGGCTGAACTTGATTAAAGGAAGTTGCCTTTGATTTTTGAAGAAAATCTGAAAATGATTTTTGGGCAAAAAAGTCATTTTTGTATGAAAAAGTGCATATTTTGAGAATTACCTCTATGTCGTACGATAACTCGAGAATGCCTTCACCAATTTTTATGATTTTGCTACTCAAGGTTGAACGTGACTATAGGACTCTTTTTTTTTGTTTTTTAGGAAAATAGGAAAATGATTTTTGGGAAAAAACTTTGTTTTTATATGAAAAAGTGCATATTTTGAGAATTAGCTCTGTGTCGTATGGTAAATTAAAAATGCCTTAAGGGATTTAAATGATTTTGATACTCTAGGTTTTTCTTGACCAAAGGAAGCTCCCTTTCATTTTGAGGAAAATCTGATTACCATGACATTCCGCAAACAGGTTTTTGGGACGGGCCCTTTCTGACTTTGTCAGTATTCTAGCTTATCTTAGGTCAGTTGGTACATCATGGAGAGGGATGCTGCTTTTGAGAGTTAATGTTTTGAAACTTAAACTCAATTTTGAAATTTAATTGCTGTGCGAAGGGATTAGCTGTCGTTTCAGACTGCTCTCATCTTGCTGAATTTCAATTGCATTTTTTCTTTGGATTCCTCTTAATGTAAGCTTTCAGTAGTACATCAACAAATTTGGCATAAACCTTAATGTTTCTATTCTTAAAGGCATCAAAATGGCTAAATTTTATGTCCTCAGTTTGTGTCCAGCTAATTGCTGTGTCAAGTTCCTTATTTTCTCTACATTCAGTTAAAAATCACAAAAGTTGTTCCAAATTTCAGTAGCTACGGTTGTATCATGCTGTGCTCGGCGTAGCCCTTTACTATTTATTAGTATTTGGGAAATTGCTGTAAATTTTTATGAAAATAAAACAAAATGAGCAAAAAATCAAAGTAAATATTTTCTGGTCCTGAAAAAATTTGGGCAGCAAAGGATGAGAATTTAAAAGATTTTTTATTTGTCTGTAGTAAATAAGAAGATGTTAACTATTGCTTGTTATTTTCATAGGTAAAGAGATTACAATTCCTCTACAGGAACGTATTATAGTAAAGTAAGTAATTTTTTGTCTTTATTCCCTTTTCCACACTCACTTTGTTTAATCACTTGTAATAATAATGTATGCTGTTCACTTTCAAATGATTTTTTTTCCTTACTGAAAATAACTCCATTTTTTTAGTTCCTTACTCTTTAGCTCACCTGGCCAAAGGCCATGTGAGCTTTTGCCATCACTTGGCGTCCGTAGTCCGTCGTCATCGTCCCTAAACTGTTCACATTTTTGATATCTCCTCTGAAACCACTGGACCAATTTTAACCAAACTTTACAGGAATGATGTATGGTAGGTCCTTCACAAAGATTGTGAAATTTTTCTGATCCGCCAAAAAACATGGCCGCCAGGGCCGAACATAGTTTAACATGGGACCCTATGGGAAAATGCACATTTTGGGGCCAACTTTAAAAATATTTTTGTTTCCCCTCCCCGACTGGGTTGTCCAGGTTATGGGTAGGTAGGTAGGAAAATTATTTTATTTTTTCTTCAAATAAAAAATTTTACTTAAAAATTTCAAATAGATTTAAATAATGCCTGTTTTACATAACAAACTCTTGTTGACTGTAGATTTAAAAAAAAAAAAAAAAAAAAAAAAAAAAATTGAACATCAACGTTCGATAAAATTTTTTGAGTAGCAGCAATTTTAGCGGGTGGGTCGTGGGAGGGGAAATAAACATTTTTTTATTTTTGGCCTGGCTTTCTCTTCTGAAACAACTGAACCAAACTTAATAGGAATGATGTATGGAAGATCCTTTACTTAGATTGCTGAAATTTTTCCGATCTGCCAAAAAACATGGCCGCCAGCGCAGAACATAGTTTAACATGGGACCCTATGGAAAAAGCATATATTTGCTATCGCCTCTAAAGCTAGTGAAGCAAATTGAACCAAACTTACAGGAATGATGTATGGAAGGTCCTTTTCTTAGATTGCTGAAATTTTTTTAGATCTGCCAAAAAACATGGCCGGCAGCGCAGAACATAGTTCAACATAGGACCCTATGGGAAAAGCATATATTTGCTATCTCCTCTGAAGCTAGTGAAGCAAATTGAACCAAACTTTACAGGAGGTCCTTTACTTAGATTGCCGAAATTTTTCCAGTCTGCCTAGAAACATGGCCGCCTGCACAGAACATAGTTTAACATGGACCCTATGGGAAAAGCATATATTTGCTATCTACTCTGAAGTTACTGAAGCAAATTGAACCAAACTTAAAAGGATTGATGTATGGAAGGTCCTTTACTTAGTTTGCTGAAATTTTTCGATCTGCGAAAAAACATGGCCGCCAGCGAAGGGCATAGTTAAACATTGGTCCCTATGGGAAAAAGCATATATTTACTAACTCCTCTGAAGCTACTGAAACAAATTGATTCAAAGTTTAGAGGAATGATGTATGGAAGGTCTTTTACTTAGATTACCCAAATTTTTTCTGCCAAAAAACATGGCTCCCAGTGCAGAACATAGTTAAACATGGGATCCTATGGGACAAGCATATATTTGCTATCTCATCTGAAGCTACCACAGCAAATTGAATCAAACTTTACAGGAATGATGTATGGAAGGTCACTACTTGGATTACTGAAATTTTTCAAATCCGCAAAAAAACATGGGCCATCAGCATGGAACATAGTTTAACATGGACCCTATGGGAAAAGCATATATTTGCTATCTACTCTGAAGCTACTGAAGCAAATTGAACCAAACTTTACAGGAATGATGAATGGAAGGTCCTTTATGTACATTGCTGAAATTTTTCCTATCGGCAAAAAAACATGGTCGCCAGCACAGAACATAGTTTTAAAACATGGGACTTATGGGAAAAGCATATATTTGCTAACTCCTCTGAAGCTACTGAAGCAAATTCAACCAATAATTACAGTAAGGATGTATGGAAGGTATGTTACAAAAATTGCTCATTTCATTTGGATCCGACAAAAAAAGATGGCCTCAAGTGCAGAACATTGTTTAACATTAGAGCCAGGAATGAGATAATCATTCTTATAATCATCATCTCTAAAACTAATCAAGTAAAATTAACTAAATTTGAATAAATGTATAGAAGGTCCTTTGCAAAAATTATTCATTTTAATAGGATCAGACAAGAAGACAGGTGCTAATGAAGAACATAGCTGAACATTTGACCCCATTGGTAAGAAAAAAACATCATTTTTAGTCATGCATTGTGTAGAAGCATTTTGCCAGGTGAGCAATACAGGCTCAGTCTCTGAGCCTCTAGTTTTGTATTAGCACTTGCCCAAATGTACTCATATCCATTTTGCATGGATTATACCTTTGTGTACACAGCAAAACATCTTCAAGATGAAGAACAACAATTAAGCGTTGTTCCATGCTTGGTTCCACCATGTATTTGCAGAGACTTTGTGTCATTTGCATTTACTCCATATCTCTTCATTGTTTACATATGACCATGACATTGATGGAGATAAATAATGAATGGATATGGAGTAAATGTACATGAGACAAAGTCTCCACAAATACATTGTAGAACCAATTTAATATCAATACAGTAGCTGAAAACTAAAATACAAATAATGACATAATCTTATAATCCCTCATACAAAAATTGATTCAACAATTAAATATAGCTTGTAATCCAGGTTTTATCTAGAATCCCTAAACAACTGATATTCTCAGATTATAAAAATACTAAATTTGAATTATACAGAATAATTAAAATGATTAAGAGAAAATATTTATAACAGAAAGTGTATCTTTGCACATAAAATATTAAATACAAGAAATTGAATACAATAAAGGGAAATAACTCTATAAATTTATCATGAGTCCATCATTTTGCACTGGTGATATATTCAAAAAGTTTTACAGTGAACAATGTTGCTTCTTTATTTACTTTATTTTTATCCTTCAAACCTGTTAACTATCTTCTAGAAAAAAATTAAGTTTCAGTATCCATCAAACAATACAACAGAAAAACCAGGCAGATTTTCTTGATCAATGTATCAAGTCTTATCATTAAATACTCTACATATAGAAGGGCTTGAAGCCCTTTATAAAAGAAAAGATACAGAAAACACCTAGAATGACGGAAAATCACAACCAAAATCGAACTGCACAAGAAAAACACTAATTATAGACAAAAGACAAACATAATCACAATAAGAACTTAGGCTATAACGCAGGATAGCCCGACTTAAAGTCCGCACAACGAATTTTGCCGCAGCTTAAATCGCTGTAGCTATTTTGTTTTAAATAAGACACTAATAAAGCATATATGCATCATTTTCTAATTTTTTTGCCGCTACTCTTGGTATATTTACCGCAATAATCAGTTCAAATAAAAATATTTTCATAGACTTTAATGTTAATTTCACTCAAATTTTAAAGAAATTCGATGTGGGAGTGATTGATGAATGATTTACGCAAACCAAAGAGCCAATGAAAAGACACAAAATCCGTTGCCGATGAATAACTTATTTGCATATAGGGTGCTTGTTTGTTGTTTATTCAGATGGCCAATGAACAAACAGAATTTTGTTTTGTTAATTTTTTAATTTGCATAAAATGTTTGGGTAAATCTGAGAATAAAATTTGCAGAACCAATATCCAGTTACCATTTACTTTTATTAAAATAAATTTGTTTGCAGGTAAAAAGTTTTCGTTAACACTTTATCAAGTAATGACTTAATTAATTTTTTGCTCTGCAATCGAGATTAACTCCCGACCCACGTGTTTTGGTTAATCTATAGACCCCAGGGCATACATGTATAACAATAAATGTAGGTATTCAATTAACTAGGTATACTCCCTCTGTTTCGACTCAAATTCTCTGTTAAAATAACATAGACGGGTAATGGAAAATTTTTTAACCCTTTGTTGTAAAATTATGGTAATGCATGATCTGAAGCGGCAAAAAATTATCTTTCCAATGGTGTATGCTGTGTCATCCTTTAACTTTTACTAAAGTTAAAGTTTGGAGAAAAGTTGTGGCAAACTTCGTTGTGGCTACTTTAGTACAGACACTAGCAGAAGACAATGTTAGGGTTAAGATAGTTTATGGGTACCTAGAACTCTCCTTTCTCTATCCCGTTCCCCTTTAGTATAATAAACATACAAATAAAACCCATAACAGGTAACCTACTAACTCCAAGACTTTTTTTTCAACTTTGTCATTAAAATGCAGTAAACCACTTCTATCTACATTCATGTGATTTTTTTTGTAGGTTTACAATTGATCAGCTTGAGACACAGTTAATAGTTAGTTTGAAACTGTCTATATGCTTGGAAAAAGATGAATGCCAGGAGGATTTTGATATACTCAAAGATCAAAGATTTCCTAAACCATCATGTAACATGACTATGGATTGGCTGGATGATCCAAGTATGTATATTACTTAAAGCATGTTGTTATGTGTCCTTTGATTGGATGCCAGCTTCAAGACAACCATTAGCAAATGTTTTGAATGATAATTGGTCCATATAAGACCCTTGAAGGGGGAAGGTATCAATAATCCATCCTAGTATATTTTTCATGCAATATACTGTACCCCTAAAACATATCCACAAATATCCCCATAAGAATTTGAAGTAAATAATCCATATTTCTTGAAATATTCTTCAGTATCTCTAAAGTAAACACAATTATTAATTCAGTCCCTTCCAAAATGTTCATGTGTACTACATAATAATTTATTTTCGAGGGATAAAATTTTGTTAATTTTACTTTTAAACTGTTTCATGGGGACATATTTATTTGGAATTCATATATGTCCATTTAAATTCATAAAATTAAATTTGTGGGGATTTAATTTCGTTGATTAATATTACCCACGCAAAAAATCAATTTGCGTCCAACGACTTTACATTATTTGCGTCACTGACCAATCAAAATATTTTGGTTTATGCTCTACCCACAATGCTTTCGATTCTTAAATGGCGAATAAACCTTTTGGATGTTGATTACATGTTTATTTTATTCTAGGGACAAATATTATTAATTTGCATAAGCGATATGGGCTATTTATGAAATACTGTTAAAGCAAAAATATTCGTAGGGAATTAAATTTTGTTTATTCTATCCATTCATTTGCAAGGAGGGTACATGTTTTGTCTACACATCAACCCTTAAGGTTTTTGTCTTGCCCATGACAAAAGGTGTTCAAAGTGAGACAGGCATACAAAGTAAACTTTCATGTTAAGATTTGTGATGAGTTCATTTCTTCCATAATTATTAGCAGTAGGGCAATGATATTTTGTATGTTGGTTGGTCTTGGGTATTACATGACAGTCTGCCATATTCCCTTTATTGCTTTTTAAATCTGCATTTTAATAATGAACTATTTGTTTACAGCTTCACTTATTGATGATATCCAAAATCTGGGATATGCAGCCGGTCAGGCCTTGGCAACGGCTGCAGTGAATAAGCTCTTTGAGAAGTATCAACTGACACAGTATCTGTATTCCCCGTCATGTGACAGATTTGAAGGACATTATGCCAATTCTGTCGATGGATGGAACAAAAACGGTATGTATTAAATACAGTCAAATTTAATATAAGGATGTTCACTCGTCAATTTTAAAATAACAAGGATTTTCATTCAATGTGATGTTTTGTTAGAAAATTGAAATAAAATGCAATTTGGGTAAAAAATTGATAGGTTACAGATGTAAAATTTGAGATACGAGTGTTTAAAAAAAATGGCGAGAAACTGAACTCCTCTGTGTTTTTCATAGGTTTAACATAAGTAATGTTAATCCAATTATGAATGTGACAAAATTAAACCAATGGATTAAAATTTTGTCACAATGCTCCAAAAGATGTATAAAATGAAATTAAGGAAAAAATTAAGTGTTCATGGAGAAAAAAATGGAGAGAAATCCAAAAATCTGACAGAAAGACATGACCAGCGAACATACTTTTATAGGGTTTGTAAGTCTCGTCATGTGACACCGAGAAATCATGATAAAATTTATTTGAAAACATTTCCCGCCAAAATATGACTTTGCGGGATTATGACATCCAAATTTTTTGCTTGAAACGTCAGATTTTTTGTTAAAAATGCAACTTCCAGGTGCAATTTATGTGCCTGGAAGTTCCAAAATTGAACAAGACTTACAGACCCTATAGCCAGTCAAGGGAATTTTTAAACTGGCGGCTTAATGGAAGTCACCTTACCTTTAATTCAAGGTTGTTGGTGGGGATAACATTCTGGACAAGAAAAATATAAATTTTCCAAAATATTCAATAACCAACAGTGCTTCTGTAAATGATATGAGAAATTTGGGTTTGGCCTTTAACTTAAAAGCAAGCTTTTGTTATCTTACTAGCAAGACTTTTGCATGTAAGCCATTTTGTAAGTTCCATAATTGAGCAGCTTAAAGCTTAAGAAAATGGCAGATACTGTATCTTATGTTGACATGAAACAAAAGTCTCTATAACATCTGATGGACTCACTATGGTAAATTCTAATGAAACATTTATTTAACAGAGGTTTTGATTGGTCAAAACTGACTATCAATTCCACCATCTACATGCCTTGGACAAAGTAGGTTCCCTGTTTAGTCTGGTTCCTAATATAGTTACAATTACACAAGTCAACAATAGAACATGAAATCTTTAAATTTCATTAGAATCGCAATAACAGTACATTATTTGAATACCCGAGGGTGTCAGTCTAGATTTGACTGCCATAATATCCTTTTACAGGCTCCGCTACATGTCACCTGTAAACTGCATTTTAACTGTCAAACTACGATTGACGCCCTGAGGTATTCAAATTATGTACAGTTATTGCTTAAATGTAATACAGTTATATTTAACAATTGAAACAAGTTCTGGCAAATCATTGACATAAAATTGAATAATTGTGAAAACATGGTGATGGTATTGGATTAAAATTCCTGTTTTGGAGTAAGGGCCTTATGAAGGGAGTATGAGTTTCAGAAATCGGAAGCATTCCATATCCTTGGGTTTTATCCATTCAAACAGTTTTAAAAATTTTTGCACATGGATCATAATTTCTTGGTCATAGTACACTTTAAAATGCATAAAATAAACAGTGTATAAAATTTAATCAACTTACAATTATATTTTCATATGCATATATTAAAAGGCCTATAAACATCTTATGCTGATTGAAGGAAAACTCTAGAGAGAACTATTTCCCACCAAAATTTTGACGTTTTATATCTCAAAAATTCCTACGTGGATTTTCAAAATTTTTTGATCCAGTTGCTCCAATAGTAGTGCTCTTCAAAAGAAAATGTTAGAATTTTAATTCTAATTACAAAATTCCTGACACTCTTGCTCCCTGAAAGGGAGAGCACTTGTAAAACCTGCCAAGTGACCTGATTCCCTCTGGTCACTCCTGCAAAATTAAGCCTTTCTCTGAATTTAAAATGACAAAACTTACTAAATACTTCATGTTCACCCAGAATCACCCGAAATCATTTCCAGTTTTAGGTGTCAAATTTTATTGAGAATCTTGGATCTACAACATGTATATGATCACTTTGATATTGAAGTTAATTAACAGTTTAGAAAATAAGAAAGGCTAGCTATCTCATACCTAACAATCACTGTATACATTGTTCAATTCACATATTTCTATAGTTCAGGATGTAAGAAAAGATCTGATAAAACATTCGAAATCTCAGAGTCAAGATAATCAAGAACATGTACATAATTCAAAAGTATGTCCTTTCACTTAATTCTGAAGAAATTCATTGAAACATTAAATTAGAAGAAGAGAAACTATTTCTGCTTTTGTCCATGTATGTAGCTTGAATAGTATTAGAGATTGATATGTAAAATAGGTGGATTTGACCTACATTGCATGCATGAGAAACTCAGATAGTTTTTGTAAGAGTCCTGATCCCAGATACTACAAAACTTACAATTATTTTCATAAATTAACCTTTAGAATTTAAGCAGGAGTCTTTTTCAATTTTTTTTTTCAAAATCTCCAGAAAATTATTGCTTTCCACTTCAATGTCAGGATATATTAAAGCATCTATTTTTAGGAAATAATGCCACTTGAATTAGATTGATGATTTTGATTATACAGTGTATATTTAATCCAAATTTTCTCTTTTTTAAGCTTGCCCCAGGAATATGACATTACCCAAGTTACGAGGCACTGTTGCATGCTATGTGCCAAGCTATTGCACAGGCATTGATTGTTGTGTGGAAGTGGGTAAAATTGGTAAATCCTTCAAACTCATTGCCGAAATAAATGCATGTAAAGGGACTATGACTTTTGCAATTGAGAAAAGATCTTTTGTCATCAACTTAGAATTCTACAAATGGGGTAGGTATTTTTTAGTCAAGAAATGTACTATTAATACAGAAATAATACTAGGTTATGTTATAAGGTA
Source organism: Modiolus philippinarum (assembly GCA_002080025.1). Lineage (NCBI taxonomy): Eukaryota > Metazoa > Mollusca > Bivalvia > Mytilida > Modiolidae > Modiolus > Modiolus philippinarum. Next base: position 515,315 of record MJUU01009719.1, read on the forward strand.
TCAAGAAATGTATTGTTGATACAGAAATAGTGCAGGGAACAAGAAGTGTACTTTAGATTCGGAAATATTGAATTTAATATGAATTTAGGGGATAAGAAATGAACTGTTGATTCTGGAATGTTAGGCAATACAAAGTTAATTAATTGGTTTTCAGGCAATTTTTCATTGAAAATAGGGAGGATGGTGATTTTTTTTATCTTTTTATTTATCAAAAATAGATGAGGTAGCTATTTACATTGAAAAAAAAAAACAACAACAAAAATGTAGATGATTTTTTATTTTTATTTTATTGAAATGGCAAAAAATAGGGATTAATTAGGGGCTTTTTTCAAGCCTTCAACTAGATGAGGAGGGCCTAAGAACCAGTAAATTAATTTTTCATGGCCTTATTAGCATATGGGCACAAGAAATGTTGTTTTAGATTCACAAATGAAAATGGGATATATACAATTATTATTGATCATGTGACCAGAAATTATTCAATTGAAAAATTTCTTAAAAAGTAAGTTATAAGAGGGTGTGAATGCCCTTTGCCATTGCTTTTTTTTTCGCTACCGTTAACATCTTAATCAGCAAATCGTTACTGTTAATTGCCAAAAATACCAGCTTGATTCATGAAAAGGCTTAAAATGTCCTACCGTTAACGTCATAAGACTGAAATTTTTTACCGTTAAATATCAAAAGAGTACCCCCCTTCACACCCTCTCAAAATACTCATAGTATATCTAATCAAGTTGATGAATTTCAATCATAATAATCACACTGTGTAAACGGTGTCCTCTTCGGTTTTTTTTTTAGAAATTAAGAAGGCACAGTACACTGTATAATATAGTGTCCTTAGTGAAAATGTGCCCTCATGTTCCCTAAAATCCAGGTAAAAAAAAACATGAAGGGGCATTTCATAGAGGACACTGTTCTTATTGGGAAGGCACAGTACACCGTTTACATAGTGTGATAATGTCATTAGTGCCGAACAACGCATGATAAAAAAGAGTTCGGGAACTCAATCCAGAATGAGTTTAATCCATTGCGTTGTTTGACACGATAGATATTATTTTTGGTATTCATCATGGACTCTTCATGGTTAATTAGTTTTCTCTAATTTCTAGCAAATACAGTATAAACGCCTCCTGACTAATGGGTTATCCAAAAGATAATCAACATGGGTATGATTTGATTTCAGTTGGCGATTGGTCAATCATGTAAATGTCTCGTGTCAGTTTCTAGAAATAGTGCAACCGGATGTTGATGAAATTAACACCAGTATCATTGTCTAGCAAAACAGTTTTTGCATTTTTATGACTACGATAACTAAATTTATTGATAATATGACATTTTTATCAAAACTATTATATTCAACACCCCTTTCAATGAATGGCGCAATGATACACATAGCAACGATGATAGCAACAAAATGGCGCCATACTTGAGACTTGAGACTATGGAAAATGCTTTACTTCAAATAAATTGAGTAGAAATTAGAAAAACAATCTCTAACATTGTTTTCAGGTTTATTACAACAATTTCTCACATCTAGATAGTTAAATTTTCACAGATAAACCTCGAACTTTAAAATATGAAAATTTATCTATCTCGATGTGAGAAATATACGTACGTAATAAACTGAAAACAATGTTTTAATAGAGCCTATATATACTTATTATTATATAGATTTTATAAATCTTTAATCAGATTTTAGATGCATTTTTATGAGTATTATCTTTTTCATATGTCAGATGTTTACATTGACGATAAGATTGTGACGTTATTTCCTACAGTTAGAACATATTGTTTATTTCACTGAGTGAAAGTATGATAACATGATAAATCACCACTATCTAAATAATGATACAGTGAAACTTGTCTAAACTGAACCCCTTTAGGACTAAAGATTTTGTTCGGTTTAGACAGGTGTTCGGTTTACACAGGTTTAAAATATATAGAAATTGATATAAAGGGTCTTTACTTAATGTTTGGTCTTGACAGGTTTTCGGTTTAGACAGGTTTCACTGTACATATTCTCTAATGACATTTGTAGTTTAAATAATTTCTGATCCGCTAGATGAATTTTCATATTCAATGCATGTTGACAAAAGCCCTGTGCTATTTCGTGCCAAATCTATTGGGAATACAATTCTCGGTGTTTATCATTTTTCATCAGAGAAAAAGATTACACCACTTAACCCTGATTATTACCATATTTTTATCCATGCTTGATCGTAAAATTTTAAAATGCCCGGCAAGCCTCACAATTAAAAATTTTAAAATTTAACTATCCCTAGTGGACAAAATATGATAATGAACAGGATCTTGTGATGTAATCTATATTTTAGGGATGGCATTTTCACAGATATACTGTAACCGATTATTTGGAAAACTTTTCGACCGATTAACCATTTAACTGGCGTTCGATGAAATATTGAATGTTTTCCAGATAATATTAATAAACAAGAACAGAATTCTTGGTAAATTTCATGAGAATTCGTTAAAATTTGTAGGCATGAGAGTGCTTACAAGCTCAATTTTTGGCTAAAACAGNCCGGTCAAGCAATATACTAGTATACTGTATAACTGTATATGAAATTGCAATATTTTCAAACATTCAGGGCTGTTCCAGAATTAAATGTGTTGGGATACAAAAAGTATCAACAAAGGCTGATGTTCGAACTTAACCAAGATATTAATGGTAAAAACAGTCAATTTTTTAATAAAACCGAGTCATAATTTTGGTCAAAGTCTCATAATTTGTGAAAAAGTATCAAGTGAGGCTGGTTTTTGAACTTGAGCAAGGTTTTAGTGGTATAAACATTTGGTATAAATTTTATGAGAATTCCTTAAAATTTGTAGGCATGAGAGTGCTTACAAGCTCAATTTTTGGCTAAAACAGTGTCGTTATTTTGGTCAAAGTCCCATAACTCTGTCAAAAAGTATCGACCGAGGCTGATTTTTTATCTTGACCAAGGTATTAGTGGTATTAACATTTGGTATGAATTTCATGAGAATCCGTCAAAATTTGTAGGCATGAGAGTGCTTACAAGGTCAATTTTGTACTAAAACAATGTCATTTTTTTGTCAAAGTCCCATAACTCCATCAAAAAGTATAGACTGAGGCTGATTTTTGAACTTTAGCAAGGTATTAGTGGTATAAACATTTGATAAAAATTTCATGAGAATCCATCAAAATTTGTTGGCATGAGTGTGCTTACAAGGTCAATTTTTGGCTAAAACAGTGTCGTTATTTTGGCCAAAGTCCCATAACTCCGTCAAAAAGTATCGACCAAGGCTGATTTTGAACTTGACCAAGGTATAAGTGATATAAACATTTGGTATAAATTTCATACAAATCCATTAAAATTTGTAGGCATGAGAGCCTTACAAGAAAGTTACAGAAGCCCGGCATTTCTATGTCCACGCTCCGCGTTGCGGCGGGGGACAATAATTAGACTTGTATCTCTGTTTCATGATGTACATCGAGATAGGGATACAAAGAAAAAATTATACTAAGCTATCCATTAGATACTTGCCGATCATCATCTTTGGAAAATGTTCCTGTGGTATTCTACTTTTGTCTTGGTTTATATAATTATTTTACCATTTTAATCTATAACAAATTTTTCTTTCATTTTTAAACTGTACCTGAAAAGGGGGAATTTGGTGGAATTACAAATTTTCCTAATGTAAATTATATTTTACTTTATTTTGTGTAGAGGCATGTTCCATTCCCCTCATAAGTGCTCAACCCACCGGACATTATAATTGTTGTATTATTATATATTTCTAAAGGTAGATAATTATCAAATTAAGATAGCTTATAAGGCTTCCTCTGAAGACAACACGATAGGACTGAAAATTTAAAAGTGATAATTTAGTTAACCGTTATGTAAGCAACTTGTCAATTATTTTAATCGGTCTAAGATATGTATCCAATCAATTAAATAAAAATGCTGATGTCCGATTTTACACATTACAGTATACTATTGAAATAAATTTTGATGTCGAGTTCTTGAATACCAATTTTGCTAATTGTTTACACCCTAATTGACTGACTAACCAAGGACTTGGTAACTCGTTGCCATGCCAACTATATTTACATACCTATATTAATAAATGTCATGAATTCAAATATTAAAACGACAGAAACACAAATTCTAATTTATTTTTTTCAGGCACACCGGAAAAGATGACTATATTGAATATCCTGCGGATGGAGTAAGTAGATATTTATATAAGGTTCCTGGAACATTCCAATATTTATTGGGCCTAATGAGATACACAGTTTACGAAATGACAAACATTACCAGGGATTTACCTCCGCTTCGGTCAGGGTGGGTCCAAGGAACCCCCTTAAAAATGTTGCTGTGTCTCACTAAAAAAAAAAGAGAGTCCCAGGATATCACAGTGTGTTTGGCAGTACAGGAGCGCATGTATTTCTGTAACTAATGGTAACATCGACAGGAATTGTAAAAATCAATTTTGAAATAGAAAAACAAATTGTTTGGAGGATTGCTCGTTAATCAGGAAGTTAACATAATATTCTTTCATGGGAATTAAGTAGATACATGATTTTACTTACACATGTACCTTGGACACAAATCAATATAAGTTTCATAAATTAATTATGCTGTGTCCCGCTGGATGCATATTGGAACAAATTGTGAGTCTTGACACAATTTTTTTTGGTGACCGGACTCATCTTTTACACTTCCCATAAATCACTGCATTACTTTATAAAATCAATGTTGATTATGTTATAGTCCCTTTTTTTTTCTTTCAGAAAATCCTTTGGGGTGTTTAATCAAATAAATCACACAAATTTACGTTCTTATTTTGGCCAATTAGATTTATTTGTAGATTTATCCCGCCCCTAGAAATTTATTTATTTTTCAAATATCTGCTGTGTCTAAATCTGGTATTTTAACTCATGTAGGCATCCAATATACATTTTCCTTTCACATACATACAGCCTTCTCTGGTAGAAATCATGACAAATCTAAAAAGGGTTTTGCTCTTTGGGGAGTTGTTGCAAGCCTAACTGAAAAGAAAAGCTAGTTTGGTTTGAATTTCAGTGATTCTAAGACAATAATTTGACACCTACAATAACCTCGTCTTGGGTGTTATAGATGATAAAATACCAGTGATCACAGGTTTGGAACACTCCTCCAAATGAGATATTGTATCCAAAACTGAAGGATCAACTGACAAGGTTTTAAAGATAAATAAATTATGAAAATAAATAACACCCACTCACCCTATATTTTTTCATGGGGTTAGATGAAAATCTACCTCTTATGTACATGGAATTTCAAAATTTTCGAAATTGAACAAGGCTGTAAAAAAATTTCTTGTATGCATTTATATGTATTAAATTATTTATGCTTTTATTTGTAGGTTTACGATTTATAAATTAGAATCTGAGATGAAGTATATGCTCAATATGAAAATAAGTGTGTGTTTTGAGAAGGAAGCAGATACCTGTCTTGTGTCTGTAGACGTTTTTAAGAACACCAAAATTCCCATGCTTGGATGTGATTGGTCGAATCCAATATTAAGTAAGAATTGCATGTTAAGTCTGATAATGGCAAAAGTGCAAGAAAAGAAAATTTCATAGTCATGATAGGAGATCTTATACACACGAAAGAAAGGTGCAAATATTTTTGACATCCAAGTCAAAATGAGGAAAACAGATATAAGATATCGATGGAAATCTGAACAAACAAAAATCACAATGCAAAAGAACACACAAAAAACTGCGACAAAAAAAAAACAATAAGAGGCAAAACATTGCTAGACTAGAAAGTAAAGGGGAAGGGGAAAAATTGCTTAAAAAAATACATAGAGGAAGGGCAAGGCATTGTTCGACAAGATCAAAAAGTAAAGGGGAAGGCTAAAAATTTCTGAACAAAACAAAAACGGGAGGGCTAAAAATTTCTGCACAAAAAGGGGAGGGAGAGGGTAAAAATTGCTAGAAAAAAATAAGAAAGTGGTGGGGAAGTGCAGAACATTGCTAGAAGAGATAAAAAAGAAGGGGAAAGGTAAAAAATTGCTAAAGAAGGCAAAGAGAGAAAAATTACTAGGCAAATCAAAAAAAGAAAGAGAGGGTCAAGGACAAAAATAAATATTGCTAGACAATAGAAAAATGTTTGTAAAGGCTAAAAATTGAACAGGCAAAAAAGAAAAAATGGTAAAGCAGGGAGTAAAAACTGTGAGTGAGACAGAAATATAAGACAAGCAAAAACAAAATATAATTAAAGCAATCTCTTTTTTTCCAGCTTTTTCCTGGAATGATTTTAAAAATCAGAACAATATTGTGGGAAGTGTTCAAGGAATCTTGCGTGATAAATTACTACAATCTTTGGGAATCGCTCGTCATATGAAAGACCCATCGTGCAGTAGAAATAGTCTCCCTTTTATAGATGATGTTAATGGTTGGACAAATTGTAAGTAATTGGTATATCAAATTATACACAACAATATTACATGACAAAATCTGTCTGCAAGTAGGGGTGTAATGATACATCTTTTGGTAAACAATAGATATATTCTACTTGCATTAAGATGCATATCGCTATACATTTTATAATTATTTGGGCCATCCAATTTCGCTGCCATTATAAATGAGTTGGTTTACGATATCGTTGAAAACACATAAAATAAAAAAAATTAGAATCAATATAAAGATTTATGTATTTCTTATTCAACAGTAGTGAAATTTTAACAAACAGGAACCAATGAAAGTTTTTAATTCCACATAAAGACATGAAAGAAGTATCATTCGTATCTCAAGCAGCCTTTGTTATATTGTGAACAAAAACTTGTCATCGGAAATACTGTTATTTCAGTGCATACTGTGAAGCATTTTTCATTATCTGCAAGACAAACATTTTCTTAAATGCAAAGCCAGCAAAGTCAAAATTTAGTGCATGTGGCTTTCAAATAAGCAAGTGGCAAGAACAATCAGTAATCACCCCATTACTGAATGATGTCTCAAAGCAGATTATAAGAATCTAACACCAGGGCGAGGGTCAGACAGAAAAATCTCAGTATTCAAGTACTCGGATGAAGCTTGCTGAGTCAAAGATGCTAGAAATCTTACCCAAGGATGTCTGAGATTTTTTTGTCTGACCCTCTCACTGGTGTTTGATTGTTTTTCTCCCCCTCAACATCAACAAGATCAAACAAATCACCGTCGATACGCCATTGTGAATTACTTCCCTTTTCACGACGTCATAAAGCATGGAGCACGTGTCCGAGTACGGGGTTATTTCAGTGCCAAAGATTTATGCATTTATTGCATGTTTTAGATAACTTTCAGTCGTTCGAAGGTAATATATATTTTATTTTGTTGTATTAAATGATATACTTTCCGATTCTTGTAGCCTAAGCCAAGTATATCATAATTATAAGATATTGGTGGGAATAAATGTGTGTAGCTTGTCTTACACCCCCTGTGTAAGACAAAAAATCTTGCACCACGAAAACAATGGATTCCCTTGTCCGAGGTGGGAGAAAATCTTTTCTTATTTTGACTTCCAAATCCAAGTAAAATCCAAGTAAGATTTCATAAAATCCATGAAATATGGCTTAATCAGCAAACAAGCTCATTATTAAGGCCAAATCAAGTTAATTAGTAGATTTTTATCACTGCTCGTTGAATCATATTCCATCAGCTCCATATATTTTGTTTCCTCTGCAACTAATGGCATGGAAAGTGAGACAAAGTATGACCAATACAGTGGTGTCAGGAATGACTTAAACTTTCCTATTGAGTTTCTTTGACTAGGTAAGTTTCTCAGTAGAATTAAGAGGTAGATCAATGTATAATAACACTCGATCCTTTGTAACTTGAAATTACCAATCTTTTCAGCTTGTAATAAAACCCTACCATTCAGCTTACCATCCATAAGTCCAAGTATACGTATGACATGCCATTTGGAGGAGACTTGTACCAAAGTGTCATGTTGCCTGGACATTGTAGAACTTGATATATCGGTGAACTTGTATATCAACTTGGATGCATGTAAATACTACTTCGCAGTGGGTATAGAAAATTTGGAACACAGTGAGAAACTGTTGCACTACAAATTTGGAACAGTAGAATATTTCAACTTGGCTGACTTTATTCAGTTGGAGTAAGTTTATGTTTTATTTGATTATCGTTAAATGCTACAAAGCAGCTTATTTCTTCTAATACATACATGTAACGTAGCCTACTACTTTGATTTGTTTTTATGGTTATTTTTTTCAAGGTCATCTTACACCCTTCCTTCGGTTTAACATATCCTTATAATAGATGATACTCCAGTTTCAAATTTTTTGGTTATTGTTGACATATTACCCCAAATCTACTGGGAACTGGTTTCCGTCATTTGAGCGTAATAGAGGAATTTTCATATTTACATTTATTTTCTTGACCTAAAATAAATTGGTTGGAATTGACCCACCTGTGGTAAAATGTTATTTTATGAAATGTTCAGCTATTATCCAATCATATACACCTTTCATAAGTTGATAGAATAATTTATTCCCTTTGCCTTAATATAAAGGCACTATTTTTACACCATTTGACATCTTTGATCCACCATTCTAATAGCGTCAACGTTCCAGAATTCAACTTTTGAAAGAATGTTTACTAAGTCAGTTTGCATCATGTACTTAAAATTTTTGTTCTCATTTTATTGGGGTTTCGTATATTGTAGTGGAAATCTGCAATTCCTGTAAAAAAAAGGATGTAAAAATGATCTTTCAGAGGAAAATTCTAGTTTTCTCTCTGACATGATGGTCTTCTCAGTGTAGGAAGTGTGTGAAAACTTAGTGTACAATTCATTGCCAAGTGTAGTTTTTGTGCTCAAATGACATTTTATGACAATAAAAAGTGTCTTACTAAGTTTTGTTTCAACTTAAGAATTCGTTATTGAGTAACATCACAGACTATTTCTAACCATTAGGGGTAGGCAAGTCCATACATGTGATTAGCTATTAATGCAGGAGTCTGGAGATAGCCTTGATTTTCAAGCAGGAGATTTGCCATTTTTGTCTCGTCCGCGACGAAAGTTGCGTAAAGCAAGACATAGGCGTGCAAAGTATGACGGCGATGGCATTAACTTTTACTATATACAGGATATTTTGAAAACCCTTTGATGTAGGAACATCATATTTGGTCCAGTGGTAGTACTAATCAAGTGCTACCTGACGGACATAAAATCATGTGACCTTGACCTCTATTGCACGGTCCAGTGACCACTTTAAGTTTCCCTGATTAGATCCATATCTCAATAACTGCAAGTGGTAGGTCAATGATATATGGTATATAGGTTAGTCTTGAGTAGTACATGTCAGTCTGGCATATGACTTTTGTCCTTGACCTCAATTTCACGGTCTAGTGACCATGTTAAGTTTCTCTGTTTAGATCCATATCTCAATAACTGTAAGTGGTAGGTCAATGATATTTGGTTTATAGGTTGGTCTTGAGTAGTATATGTCAGTCTGGCATGCAACTTTTGTCCTTGACCTCAATTTTACGGTCTAGTGACGCAATGCTTTCAAATTCTGTCTCCCATTTTAGCAGAAACTTGGACGAATATTTGACTGAAAGATTTTACTTATTTCCAGATGTTTAGCATTTAAATTTTAATACGCTTCAGGAATGATAGTTAAAAGCATTATACCCTGAAACTAAGAATACAGATTATTTTGATGGAGATTGTCAGACGTATCAAGTTTTCAATATTAATATTAATGTAGAAAAGATACAGTGATACCTGTCGTATGTGACCTCTCACGGCAACTCTGAAAAAGGGCCACATAAGGCAGGAGTTTGCTAAATACAGATGGACACAAAGGCAGGTTTGACTGTAACAGGAAACACCCACAATGGCTGAATATCACAACAACATACCACATCAGATACCAGATTTATGCACAAGAACAACAATAATATGACAAAAGACAAACATAGACAACAGTAGGAACTCAGGATAGCTGGACTTGGTACCAGCACTAGCAAGAGGTAGTGTCGGGGTTAAACAGGTTTATGGGTACTCAAACGTTAATGGTGTGGTTAATTTTTGTATGCCCCCAGATCGAGGATTGGGGGCATATTGTTTTTGTCCTGTCTGTCTGTCTGTTTGTCTGTTTGTCTGTTTGTCCGAAACTTTAACCTTGGCTATAACTTTTGAACTATATAAGGTAGACTTTTGATACTTGGCAAGTGTATAGGTCTAGTCAAAAGGAACATAAATATGTCAAAAAAAATTAGGTCAAAGGTCAAAGGTCAAGGTCATAGGGGTCCAATAGGGGTAAAATTAGGAATCTGGGGCATATGTAGTGTTTCACAAACACATCTTGTTTTATCAAGCACAGGTATACACATTCATTGACTATGCAAAAGAATTTATTTCTATATTTTTTCTTGATGTTTAGATATTCCATTGACGACTTGGATTCAAAGAAGATGTTTATTCTAAACTTACGAGCCAAGCTTTGTCTAGACAAAAATCTGCCATGTGCACCTGATGTCAAAGTGCTTGACAACATTTGGTTGCCAAAACCATTGTGCAATCTGGAAACCAGCATTAATCTAAGTATGTTTACATTAGGATGGATATCTCAGACTAGTTACATAATGAGGGTTGTCTCAGTCTGTTTACATTAGGGAGATATCTCAGTTTGTTTACATTAGGATGGACATCTCAGACTAGTTACATAATGAGGGTTGTCTCAGTCTGTTTACATTAGGAAGGTTGTCTCAGTTTGTTTACATTAGGATGGATATCTCAGACTAGTTACATAATGAGGGTTGTCTCAGTCTGTTTACATTAGGGAGATATCTCAGTTTGTTAACATTAGGATGGATATCTCAGAATAGTTACATAATGAGGGTTGTCTCAGTTTGTTTACATTAGGAAGGTTGTCTCAGTTTGTTTACATTAGGATGGATATCTCAGAATAGTTACATAATGAGGGTTGTCTCAGTCTGTTTACATTAGGGAGATATCTCAATTTGTTTACATTAGGGGGATATCTCAGACTAGTTACATAATGAGGGTTGTCTCAGTCTGTTTACATTAGGGAGATATCTCAGTCTGTTTACATTAGGATGGATATCTCAGAATAGTTACATAATGAGGGTTGTCTCAGTCTGTTTACATTAGGGAGATATCTCAGTCTGTTTACATTAGGATGGATATCTCAGACTAGTTACATAATGAGGGTTGTCTCAGTCTGTTTACATTAGGGAGATATCTCAGTTTGTTTACATTAGGATGGATATCTCAGACTAGTTACATAATGAGGGTTGTCTCAGTCTGTTTACATTAGGATGGATATCTCAGGCTAGTTACATAATGAGGGTTGTCTCAGTCTGTTTACATTAGGCAGATATCTCAGTTTGGTTACATTAGGATGGATATCTCAGACTAGTTACATAATGAGGGTTGTCTCAGTCTGTTTACATTAGGGAGATGTCTCAGTTTGTTTACATTAGGATTGATATCTCAGACTAGTTACATAATGAGGGTAATCTCAGTTTGCTTACCTCAGGAAGGTTGTCTCAGTTTAATTACATTAGGATGGATATCCCAGACTAGTTACATAATGAGGGTTGTCTCAGTCTGTTGACATTAGGGAGATATCTCGGTTTGTTTACATTAGGATGGATATCTCAGACTAGTTACATAATGAGGGTTGTCTCAGTCTGTTTACATTAGGATGGATATCTCAGACTAGTTACATAATGAGGGTTGTCTCAGATTGTTTACATTAGGGAGATATCTCAGTTTGTTTACATTAGGATGGATATCTCAGACTAGTTACATAATGAGGGTTGTCTCAGTCTGTTTACTTTAGGGAGATATCTCAGTTTGTTTACATAAGGATGGACATCTCAGACTAGTTACATAATGAGGGTAATCTCAGTTTGTTTACATTAGGAAGGTTGTCTCAGTTTGTTTACATTAGGAAGGTTGTCTCAGTCTGTTTACATTAGGAAGGTTGTCTCAGTCTGTTTACATTAGGGGGATCTCTCAGTTTGTTTACATTAGGGGGATAACTCAGTGTGCTAACATTACGGGGATTTCTCAGTCTGTTCACAATTAGGGGGTATCTCAGTATGTCAATATTAGGGATATCTCAGAATGTTAACATTAAGGGTTGGTATTTCAGTGTGTTCTAATAAAGGGAAATATCTCATAATGTTCACATAAAGGTAGAGATCTCAGTATGTATCAATAAGTAGATCTTCAAGTATGTTCACATTAATGGGTATATTTCACTATGTTTACATTAAGGTGAGACGTTACTAAATGAACGTCACGGTAAGAGTTACCTCCCTCCGATTACGTTTGGACATACTTGACGTGAATGACGGTGACACGTCGAGATCAATATTGTTGAAAGAAATGTAATATAAACCGCTATGAGACAAAAGTGAGTTCCAATTTGAATCTTCTCTGCTTGCTAGTACTATGCAAACGATTACTATTAAAAAAAATACCTAGAAATTACATTTGGCCTGATTTCGTTCTCTTTATACTGTTTAAACAGCTTGAAAAGCCATTACTAATTTTTCTTCCTCAACTTTTTAACTGAAAGGTAGAATTTTACGTTTTTATTCCGATGTGTTTTAATTATAACAATAAAGAAAAACTACCAGGCGTTATTTGCTGCAGACGGAATATTGTGATAAGGAAAAAAAATGGAAATCATCAGGATTTTCGTTATTTTCAATCCTCGACATGCTTTTTGAAAAATCACACTTCTGGTAAATTTGTTCGAAATTTTCATTTCAAGTATGATGAAGATTGTGTTTTTCCACATATCCAAAAAATAATTTTCTTTATAAATCTCTTACAATTAAGTTTCATGGAAAGACTGATTTCAAGTGCCTAAACATCCAAATGTGATATCTTCACCCATCTTCCCGATAGTTAAATATGGTCGAGAGTCGGAAATTTCCGACTCCTGTGACAGGACTTACCCGATTTCCGAATGTTTAAAATACCGATTCGGCCGGGCATATCGAAAATAATCTCTTGAATTTGTTTCATACACTAATACGGAATCGAGCTGTTAATATGAAAGCCCTTTTGAGGGGAAGTAAAATCTGCAGACATCTTTATATACAAGTATATAAACAAAAAACAATAAAAACAAAGTTAAAAATAACGTATTTATTGTTGATAAATTTGATCTTAAGTATATTATATTTGTGTTTTTTTTTTTGCAACCGCATTGCTAGGAACCGTCTTGTCCTCTCACCAATACATGTATGTTAACGATTTGGTCATTTTGGTAATTCATCAATATCACAAAATTTACTATCAAAACGTGTACTTTGTTTTACTTTTTATAAATTGGGATACACAGTCTTCTTTTATCTTATAGAAGGTGACAAAACAAAAGGAATGCCGTTCCATTGTCTGTTCATAAGTCTTTGTCCCTTGTATGTATAGAGAGGAATCTTGTCTAATTATTTTGCAATTTCCTAAATTTCTAGCTCTAAATAATACCGAATTCATCTAATGTCAGTCAAAATTATCAAATATTCTATTGCAGCTGTACTTTCTTGAAAGTTTGCGAGTCTGCAATTGTGAGCTTGTACTCTTCTAACGATCGAGATCGAGGGTTCAGAGTCAAGACAGATAAAGACTGCATGAAAATTTGCATTTAGTGCTTTTCCTAAGAATGGTTTCCGCACTTCTAAAGGCTTTGAATCATATTAATGTTGGATCAACTGGGACGATATGTCTATCTTTGTATGCATGAACAGTATTTTTACTAGCACATTTTATGGTCTGCTCCGCGTAATGGTGGTACGAAGCACTCCATATGTATTAAACCCATACTGTTTTCTGTCCACTATAGATTATTTCTTAGTATAAAACAACCATTCATCACAAAAAAGAACAAATTATTCACAAACTGGTCCAGTCATTTAAAAACGCGGTTTACAATCCATCCTTTTTGCCATTTTTCGTCAACATTCAGCACGAAATTACGGGAGCATATTGATGCCACAGGAAGAAAAAAAATCTCATAATTATGAGATAATATCTCCTAATCATTGGGGTTTGCTTGTTATATGGTAAGTATCCCAAGATACATGTACATGTAATTAACCAAAAAATAAAAAATAAATAAATATATAATTGAAATAAATAGATAAATAAACAAATAAATAAAGAACTTCAAATCAAGTACGTAAAATTCCCGCAAAGTCCAGCGCAAATCGGCGTTTCCTTTTTGTTTTTTTTTCGGAAAATAAATTATAAAAAAACAACAACAACAACGACATCATTTTGCAGTAATCTTCAGTAAAATTATCTTGTCAAAAGTAATATCAGTCTATACGGACTTTTTACATGTAATATTAACAACATTATCTGAATATGATATCTATTTGAAAACGTAATGTTACGAATTGTA
>MJUU01009721.1:8435-22258 GCA_002080025.1 Modiolus philippinarum
CTATATATATATATATATATATATATATATATATTGGGGTTTTGTTATGGTGGGAGTGTGGTGGATGGACCTGCTTATTGCTGAAAGGTTTATTCTGAAATAAGGGTATCACCTCCTGTAATTATCTCTGCTGATGTCAACTTGGATACTCGTTCTGTTTTGTATCATTTCCTTTGTTGCACTACTATAATTGTAGTTGTTGAATATGCTTATGCATTTCTTTGTATTCCAGACAATGTTAAAATGATTTTAAGAAACCATCTCTTTCGTACTACTGTTACAAAAGCAGAGGAGTCAGACCCCGTTAAAAAGATCCACGAAGTTCCATCACAATTTATTCTGTAACAAGCGGACCAAACTTGCTTCTGCATTTTTCAATTTAGATGCGTAGTGGATTATGCCTTTCTACCAACATATTCCCTAGATCTAAATCCCGCTTTGAACTGCTCCCTTAAAATAAACTCTTTTGAGACAGAATTTAAGACTTTCAATTTTAAAAGCTATTTCTGAAATCAGACTATTAGCTCTTGTTGGATTTTATAGTCATACAGGATATTTAAATGCTTGAGCTGTTCCATAGCCAATATTCATCTTTTTCTGAATAAAAATTCTACTTAGTTTCAACCATTTTACAAATGCACGTTTTGTCAACAGATGACTCGCAATAAGGCAGAATTTTTTCAAAATTACAAATAAATTTTTTTCCACCATTTGGTTCAGAAAAATATTGTGTTCCAGTTTGGTTCAATAAAAATGGCTGGCTTCATTTGAGTTTTGCCTATTTCTGCAAGACATCTTGAGAAAAAAAGCGGATCGAACCCCAAGAACCTGGATCCGCCAATATTTCTCAGTTGATTTTCTTTTTAGTAACTTTTTTTTATCACTATTCCTTTCTTTGTGAAAAAATTATTTTCCAGTCACGAATGTAAATTTGTACGATTTTGTACGACGATGTTCTCATGTTAACCACGTTTACTATTTGTAGTAAAACGTACATTTCATTTCCTTATTTGGTCAATGCTATGGTCAGAATACTAGATTGGTCGTGTACATAATTTGCTACAAATGAAAATGATTGTAACAACTTGGAAAGAGTTTTGTTGAGCACGTGAACAATTTGTTTACGTGTTTGTGCCAAGCATGTCAACGCTAAGCTTGAATGCAGTTCATTGTAAAACCGTACAAAAAGTGTAAGTGTATATGTACATTTAAAATAAAAACACCTCGTAGCCAAATTAAACCAGCAGAAACTTTCTATTAAAAAGTCATTTCATGGAAGGTGGGAAATATTTCCTACCAGTCACGCGGACATCAACATTACAGTTGATGAAATGTCCACTAAAATATTTTCTTGTTTCAAACTAAACATACTTTGCTTTATTTATGCATCTGCTAATTAAAACTGCTCATTTACAAAATGCTTTAAATATACATAAATACCCAAATTGAATTATACACATTAACTTCTGTGAATTTTAACTATGCTGTTGTTCACGTGTTTAAAGGAGTAAGCTCTCATCAGCACCATTAGAATTAAATCATATGGAAAGCCATAATCCAAAAGTAGTAACAGAAGTACCGTTACCAAAAGTATCGAAATATAAAGAAAAATCCAGTACCAAGGACATTTACTGAGTGTCATGCATGGAATGAAGTCCCATGCAGTATATTTAAGTGGTTAGAATCTTGATAAAAGCAGTAAATTTTAAAACGCAATGTAAAATTTTCGTGTCCTTGGGCTGGTGCATTCACTGGGGGGACCTCTGGTCCACCAGCAATTGCATCAGCTGAATGGTTAAAAAATGCATAAATGGCTAAGTTGCATATTACACAGTAAATTTCGTTATGTTGTTTAAGTGTTTCAAGTAGTAACCTCTCATTAGCAGAATTAGAATCAAATGGCCATACAGCTCATTAGAATTATTGCACTTGGAGTTAACATATGTGTTATGGTCTCATGTTCATTTACTCCATATCCTTTCGTAAAATATGCAAAGCCATAACCTAAAAGTAGTAAAAAAAGGGACAGGACCCATTACCAACAAATCTGCACTGAAGAGACATAAGTTGTCGAAATGCGCATATGCAGAATTAAAATTCACAGTAACTTCGGTATTTAATTATTTGTTACCACTGGGTCGATGCCACTGCTGGTGGACTGTTAGTCCCCGAGGGTATTCACCAGCCCAGTAGTCAGTACTTCGGTGCTGACCCGAAAGCCGATTTTATTTGGAACCTTACAATATCTAAATTTTTGTAAATTTTGTTGAAAACTGGGGAGTATCTCCTTCATGCAAAGCTCTGTCCTTAGCTGATTTTGGCTTTAAATTTAGATCATTTTGGTTATTTGTTCTCTGTCAGGTTTTAAACATCTTTGAGTTTATGGTCTTCAAAACGTTTAGATTTTATCTGCACTGAAGAGACATGGGTTGTCGAAATGAGCATATGCAGAATTAAAATTCACAGTAACTTCGGTATTTAATTATCGAAATAGGAGGCCATATCCAGTACCAAGGACATCCATATTAAAGCAAATACTTTTAAAACTGCACATTCAATCTGTTGTAACATGCATAGCAACGCTGCAAACACCATGGGTAACTCCCTAGACTCCCTACACTTCATTTATTAAATTTTTCAGAATGTAATCAGGGTTCTCCTTGTTATATGATACAGCGAAGCATCAAGTATTGTATGGAAGACTCAATGTCACAGACAACGAAATGTATGGAGACATTGTACGTTATATAAAGCCTTATTGATAATACATTCAAATGACTATGGAATCAGAAGTTCCTTAATCAAGATACTAAAGTCTCTTGCTTCAGATACTAGATTTCTGCTTTGAGGTGGCAGGTTTCTTACTCAAATATAACTTTTTTATATTAGATCGTAATAAAAGGTTTTCGACTGGAACCTATTATGTCTCATTATAAGACTAGTATATCGATCCAATTCCTCTTCCCTAGCAATGCAAGCTGACTTCTCTGTGAACGGCTTAGGTAGACAGGATTAGCGTATAATTAGCTTAGTTAGGTTGAATAATGTTGAAAAAAAAGTAAACCAATTTTATTTCAAACAACATTGGATAACGTTTTGTTTTTGAACAGAGCAAAAACACTGTCCCAAAAGCTGCTTAGTCAGGGATTTGTTCAACCTTTGTTAATTTCATCCCTCAAGAAATTCTATGGCCGTCACCATAGCATCACTGAAAGATATGACGTGTCAGTATCCCAAATGAAAGTGGACATTTTCAGCTAGATTCACGTCTTCCCGGATTTGACTACCGACTTTTACATTTTCCCGGATTGAATCACTCACGGTGTGACGGGTGATGTTAACAGAGCAGGACATGCTTACCCTTCCGGAGCACCTGATGTCACTCTCAGTTTCACTGGAGTTCACACTGCGAGTGCCTTTGTTCTGAATGTTGTGGTTTCTGGTTCTGTGCTTTGTGTCTGTCTTGTGTCTAACGTCATTGTTTTCTGTGTTCTCGTTTTTGCCCTGTCTTTGGACTTCGATTTTTGTGAATATCACCCCTTTGTTCCTTCGGTATTCTACTGCCGTTGTTTGTCCTAATTCAGAATAATGTTTGGTCTCGGTTTTTGATGACTGAACATTTACCTTTACCTAAACATTACCCAAGTTAAAAGTGGTGCCCCAGTTTCGGGTGCAAGAAAACTAGAAACTTGCTTAATATCTAATTTATGATTTCGATAGTATACTGTGCGATCTTGCAGTTTCACAGTCATGTCAAATTAATTTAAGCCTATCACGATACGAGATTGAATATAATGTCAAAACCTTGATCTTGGTTGAAATATGGTCTCACAAGGTATTTCATGCCATACAGGTTCTAGAATATATTGTCATCTAATACGGGTCTTTCGAGATAGGAACTCCCGTGTAATTGAAGGCGGAAACGATCTCCTCAAATACCAGTGAGAAGTATAATCGGAATCCAGTCCTATTGAATATAAATATATACCACATAAAAAACAAACTATTTATTAAATTGAAGTGTACTTATAATTTGTCCTGCATGACAATTATTTAACTAAATTTTAATTGACGAAAAACAATTAATCTGAAGCGCTACAAATCGATTAAATATAAATCACCCTTGGCTCAACAGTTTTCATTAATTAGTGTTTCCCTCCTAATGTACTGATGTATTGATTTTTTTTTTCGTATAATACACAAAAATATTGTTGGAAGAACACGACTCGAAATTCCCGTATTGAGCATTAGTCAATTTATACAACGCGAAATATAAAAGAATGACGATTATTTCTTATAAAAAAGGTAAAGAAGGGCAAATAATTTGCAGCTGTAGTTGTGATTAGGTCTTACTTATATTTTGTAAAAACAATTATTTTCATCAGTTGAAAGAGATAAAAGGACTTGAACAGTGAAAAATTGATTTTTTTGTTTTGACAATATTTGTATCAATAGTACAGTCATGACGATACACGATCAGTCAAAGAAACATTTCTTTTTATATATGGGCATTTTAATTGTTTTTGTTTACAAAATGCCTAAAATGCTGTAGCAATACATGTATACTAATATATTAGAACAATATTTAGAATTATACACGAGGCAAAGATATTTTGTGTTATTTTTTGCGAAGTATTACTCAATTTTATTGAACAGGTTGGACGTGGCTTAACTTTCTCTGTCTTGTTCGTAAGTTTAAATCGAATAATCTCGATATGAATGAACCGTGACCAGTCATATCAATTAAATAGAGTAATATATTGTCTTTGATTATTTTTCATCGTCAATTGATAGTCTCTGGGCCTTGGTTTCTGTAATTACCGATCCTTAGTTCCTTTAGAATTCTCCTGGCATTGTGTGATAAAATGTTTTTTTTTTTTAATTTTTGTTTTTTATTTTTGTGTTTGTTTGTTTTTTGTTTTTGTTTTTGTTTTTCGCTTTGCTTTGGTTTTTTTTTTTTGCTCTTTTGTATTGTTTTGTTTTGTTTGCTTTGTTTGCTTGTTTGTTTGTTTTTTTTTTGTAATATAAAGCCGTATCCTCAGTTTTTCCCCTTTGTTGCATATATTGCAATTATCTGTTGATCTACAAATGTAACGTTTGTTAACTTAAACAAAATGTATCTAGCATGGGTCTTTGGAGATAATAGCTATTGTTTGGTCATGCGACCAAGTTCGAGTGCAGTAGAATTGAATGCACGTATTATATCAAATAAAAGCCCACATATCTAAAGACACAAACTATGGTGTCATCCATGAATATCAACAATTTTTAGTGTATACTGCTCACCAGAGTACCAATAGTACCATGGATATAAAATTGGATATGAGGGTATGAAAATAGATCTCCTCGGCACCAACCATTTCCCACCGCTTTATATATCGGGAAATGGATGTGTCTCGGGGAACCATAAACTTGCAATTGTTTTCATAGCTAGTAAATAGCTGTAAGTACTTTATCGTACTTTGGCTCCAAACTGCCGCTGACAAACTTCTCATTAGGATAAAAATTTAC
This sequence comes from Modiolus philippinarum, assembly GCA_002080025.1. Classification (NCBI taxonomy): domain Eukaryota; kingdom Metazoa; phylum Mollusca; class Bivalvia; order Mytilida; family Modiolidae; genus Modiolus; species Modiolus philippinarum. The sequence continues at coordinate 13,947 of MJUU01009721.1, forward strand.
GCTGCGAGACAGCTGAATGTCATATAAGAAACTTTGTGTAGCTCTCGTACATGGAGAACAATTAAATAAACATCTGAAATAAAATTAAAATCTAAAACAAATATACAGGAGAGAGGATACTGCCTAGGACAAAAAGCTGTGCAGAAAATACTACCAAACATATTGTCTTTCGAGGCAATATTCTTGAAACTGTATTTGCTTTTACCGTGGTAAGTGGCATTCAGGTCTATGTGATCTCCCGCTTTTCAACTTCATTTAGCACATTCCCTCGTCTGTCCAGGAATAATCCGAACTCAGGCACTTATACATTTATGTGATATACCCTGGCTGTGAAAGTGGCGCCATGTTTTTAGTGTTAGCTATATAGAAATGTATTTTGTTGAGATAACAGTGTGCGTTTAACAGTTTATGAAAAATTGATGTTTTCTGGTGACTGACGGACTTAATATATTCCAAACGAAAACTCGAAATTTAGATTTCAGCAAAAAAGCTTGTGTTTCCATAATCAGAAATCAAAACTTTCAATCAATAACATTTTGTTCCTTCCCGTATTTATTTCATAATGTAACTATTGAGAACCAATGAAGAAGGTTATACATGTACTACGTTTTAACCGCTAATTCAGGCATATTTTAAAGAACCTTAAAACACACAAGTTGAAATTGCCGTTCAGCCATTTGCACCGATTAATTCATTTAGACCTATAAGGGCTGTAATTTAAGATTTATCAGGTCATTATCATTTATAAAGTTTGCTAATGAAAATTGACAATTCGCCTAAATGTTATAAAAAGATCTGTGTTGGAAAACCCGCGGAAACCGTAGATGACTTATTTGTCATTTCAGACTCACCTGTTATGGAAATGTATTTAAATACAAGACCAGGCAAAGTCAATGATGTTTTTAAGTTCCTGTTCAGTATAGGTAATGCAAAGGCAAAAAACACCTAACATCAGCTATTGTACCGACCAATACAGATCAGACATGAAACAAATGAGTATCTTCTTCATCTGAATTTAAGGCGGTAGACCAGGGGAATCCTAAAATTTTCCACTCGTTTAATTTTTTAAAAATATTTTCAGTATCAAAACTACACATGTTCAGGTCGACTTTAAGCAATTTTCAACAATTTCTACCATCCCGTTTTATGTCTAGTGGTAATCAAAGATGCCCTGTTTCCATATATTATTTGGTCTGTTCATGACATGATCGTGCTGTATAAATTTGGCTCTAATCAAATTTGTATTTTATGTAAAATTATTTCAAATGCAAAATTCTGTAGTTTAGACATGTGTGAAAGTAAGCATGAATAATGATAGTAAATTTTATCAGTTTGAATTGAAATACATGGGTGCTCTGAACAGTATCTATATATAGGCTGAAATTTTAACTCTATTTTGACCACTATTAAACATGTCTTGTAAAAAATTCTGTCGTTTAATTGTCACCAAAAACTGAGAAAAGAAAGAAATCTAGTATATGTAAGATATATTGAAATTCTAGAAAATTCTACCATACATTTTTTTCTTAATTTAAAAAAGTGGGTAAAAATCAATAAAATTGATGAATCTGTGCTATAAATTACCTCCCTTGCAAGAAATCTGACTTTTACGTATTTTCATTATCTTTGGATAGCATTGCAAAGTGTAAAGTAAAATGCACTCATTATAGATAACTAGATGTTGTGTGGTTGTTTTCGTGACAAAATGAATATTTACCTGCTGTGTGAAAAAAAATTTACAATTTGAAAATTTTGATGATACCTATTGTAATGATTCTATTTGTTCGTGTAAGTACTAAAAAAAGAGAAAAACAGAGTTGTCTCCTCATACCCCAAGTCTACCCCTTAAATCATTTCTATAAAACCACTGATGGACACTTCTGGCTTTATATTCCATGTAACAAAAGCAAATCAATAACATAAAACCAACATCAGAAGAAATAAAAACATAGAAACAACGGCAGTAGAATACCGAAGGAACAAGGAAAGCGATGACTACAAAAATCGAAGTCCAAAGAAAGTGAACCAGTATAAGCTCATCCGTCAGTGAATATATACATGAAGTTAACGAATAACTGAATTGATGTTTTTTAAATAAGAGCCTAAGATGCATATTTCAAACCAGCAGATTTCAGAAATATAGTCTTGAACTTGCACAGTACGTTTTGGGTTCTTAAAAAAAAGTCAGTAATGTAATTTATGTCACGGATTTAGGTAAATTATTGAATTTGTTGAAGCCATTTTTAAGGTATTTTAAAGTCGCATAAACAACAATTTATGTATATTTGTTGAACATGAATTTAATAATTTGTGGTTTTGTGAACAATCTTTCGCGTATTCGGTAGATAGAAATCTACAACTTTATGCCTGCAGTTACATGTCTCATAACAATGAAATGAACATTTAAACAAAGCTTTATTGACTGTTTGTGCTGAAATGTTTACTTGCTTTCTTTTGTTTGAGATTTTTTTCGTACAAAGGATGCTTATTATATATATCATTGGATTTTGTGTCACTGCAGTTATTGTTCCCAAAACAGGTAAGACAAGTCCAGATTGTATAGCACTTTATTTGAAATTGTCAAATCAACTTTTCACCATTTGAATATATCCATTTGGAAAAAAAATCGTCAAAAATGAAATGCTTCCTACTTTTTAAATAGATCTGAATATTTATAAAAAAAAACAAAAACAAAAAAAAAACATAAATACCAAAATTACAATTAATTTAAATTCTGCATATGGCCATTTCGACCCTTTATGCAATGTATTGATCCAGGTGGTCTAAAATAATACAGAACATATTTGAAATTGCAATGAATAAATGACAAATCTCGTTAAAACAATATTGTTAATGGATGGAATTTTCCAAATACTTACTGAAAATAAGTACATTTGTACATGTGTATGGAAGGTTCACGTATGTAAGACTATGTGCTGTGAGATTTACATAACACAGCTCAGATTTAATACAGACAAATACAAAACTGCAGAAAAAAATGTTTGTAGTAGTGAAAGCCAAATCGTTAAAAGTCCTATTACTACCCATTTGCTCGTGTTAATCCAGGTCCAGCTGTCCCGAGTTCATGCAGTTGTTCACGATTGTTTTGTTTTTCATTTGTGTTTGGTTGTGATTACTCTGACTAATTAAGGCATGCAATTAACAGTTTCAGGCATGTGTGTGTTTTCCTGTTGTCTTTTCTTAATACTTGTGTGGTCATTGTTCTTAAAGATAGTATGCTTCTTATCAACGGGACGAACAAAAACCGTTATTTTTGATAAACTCTTGATTTACGTCCTGTGCAAGACAAACGGGATAAGCACAGATTCTAATGAAAACCTTTTAATAAAAATATATATTTTGTCAAAACAGAACGTCATATAGATAACCTACAACACCCCCCCCCCCCCCGCCCCCGATGGAGTAAGCTATAGGTTCCCCGTCAAGTCTGTTCGTCGTCGGTTACGAAAACATACATTTTGTAAGACAAAAATTACAACTTGCAATGAATCGCAGCTTCAGTCGAATATTCGATGGTGTCAGTCTTGATCCTTCTGTGTTTAGGCTTCGATATGCAATCTGCGTTTCAGTTGACGGTCAAATCGCGATTGACGCCAACAGAATAATGTACTAGTATTGCTTCATTTTCATAGACATTTTTGTAAAAGATTAATCGGAGCTATTAGATTATAATACGATTGGAACGTGGTTACCAGAATTGAAGACGATCATAGATTTGTTACGGTAACCGTATAAATTGCTCAGAACTAAATTGTACATGTACTTGACTAGCACTGATTTTTTTAACACTAATATCCGGCGCATTCGACTGGCGCATATTGCGAAACGCGAGTCGGATGCGGAATTGAATTGATATTAAAGCCGGAGTATTCCTTTATTATTCTTCCGTAAATGGTGGTTTACAGTGGGAGATGACCCATGTGAGATCGATGCACGCGACCTCATCTCACACCGGTAAATGACCAAACAAGTTTCAAGTTTTTATTTCTCAAGTCCCCAACAGGGGAATGTGAATATAAACAAAATAATTAGCACAATATATGTCTAAGAACATAAAGTAATATATTAAAGAACATTTTGATGCAACATATATACAATTGAGTTATGTGATATGAAAGGAAGACAATCAATAGATTGAAATATTACAATTAATTGACTATTGAAAGTACAATTTTACAAAATTTTGCAAGTTTATGGTAAACATTATAGGTATCTAAATTAAATAAGTTCTAAAATTTGTCAGTGTTTGGATTTGTAGTTAAATTACGTGGCAACAATGACTTACGTTCATTATTGAAAAAAGAACATTCAAATATGTATATGTTATCGGGCTCTTAATTGACAGCAATATATCGTAAAATATCAACACGTGAGCCAGAATATGAAGTAAAGGGGCGAGTGAGCGTAGCGAACGAGCCCCAAGCTTCATATTCTAGCGAGCGGGGTGATATTTTACAATACATCAGCTGTCAAAAGCCCGATCCGATAACTTGTTTATCATCCTTTATTTTGCATTTTAGATTTGTAATTATTGAACTGAATTTTCAAATTCTCCCAAAGTTGCGCGGGAAATTCGACATACATGCCATTCTCGCTTTTTCAGCAATTTTCAGCTTAAAAATATGTTTTGTAGTTTTTTTTTATTATTTTATTGGCAAAAGTTTTGTATCTGGGTAAATAATTTGACCGAAATTCTCTAAATAATGTCGATTTTGAATTTTGCCGCAACCTTTGGTTGTTACGACATTCTATCGTTGCTTGAAGCTTTTATGACGTCATAATGTGAAAACGTCAAAGCATCAACGACCTAGTTTCTACAATTTTTCTGACACCTAGTTTATCTATTTGTGTAATCATGATTCTGTTCTGAATACCTAATTGGAAAGAGCAAATGCAATAGATGCTTATTGTTACAAATTTGATTTCGTTTTAAACCTTGAAAAAAGTTATTACCTTTGAAACTTTGGGAGAATCCCTTGATATATCCAGGTCAACCTCTGATATATCCGGGTCAACCAGATACGGCTTTTTGCTGAAAGGCTCTCCAGGCTGATATAACCATGGGGAAGGATGATAAATAATGGTATTCATCACCTATACAATTACTGGTACAGATGTCACAAATTCTATCATCACGTTCAATACCCAAAAATCTACCTTTTTCAGTAGGAAGCTTATGATTGAGACATCTAAAATTACATAATGCTTTCCTTAACTCATCTGGTAAATCAAGTAAATATTTTTCTAAACCATGATTACATTTAAAAATTCTATAATTAAGACATTTTGGTGAATTAAAAACATTTGCAGCCCATTTTTGTTTAAACTGGTCACATAATCTTTGTTTAACATTCCTTGACAAAAATACATTATTAGTTAGATTTTGTGATACCCAAAGATTAGAATAAACACATTCATTCAGAATTTTCTCAATACAAAGTAACCATTTGGAATGAAAAATATCATGCAATTTGTACAACAATTTATACAAAATAGCAGAAATCTATTGTGTTTGTTTAAATGAACCTTTCCATAAACCAATTATTCTGCTTTTAATAAAAATCTCTATAGGATATCTACCTAACTCACCATACAATATACAATTAGGAGTGGATTTTTTAACAGTACGTGTTGATTTTTGTGATACAACAATCGTAACCATGATTTAACGTCATAAAACACCTGACGTCGCAATGTAAAGAATATTCAAATGGCGACAACGTTATTCAAACAGTAAAGGTTACCAGACGTTTTTTTTTTCGCTTTTTACGGAAGAAATAGGATCTTGCATAAGATCAAAATTAAAGATCGGGATATCTTTCACTCGTGAAAGAAATTCTACGTTTTTTCCTCTTGTTTCGCTACGCTCCACTCGAGAAAAGACGAAATTTCTTACACTTGTGAAAGATATCCAGATCTTTAGTCTGACCTAATGCAAGATCCTATTAGTCTTTTCATTATGATGTCATAATAGATCGACATACACTTTTCCGCAAATTAGTCCCCTTTTTCCGTAAAAATTGTCAAAAAAATATCTTCTTAATCAAACGTTGACATATTGATTTTTACAGCTCAACATATAGCAAAAGTGTAAATCTCTGAAATACATGTATCAAAACAAAAATCTATCTGATATCCATTTCATATGAAAGCTAAAAAATAAGTATGCTCTAACAGTTCCTAATAGAATAAAAAAGATAACAGGAAACACCTACAATGGCCGAAAACAGCCACTTGCCACAAAGTAAATAGGAACTGCACAAGAAAAAAAACCACAATAAAAATACAAAAGACAAACGTAAACAACGATAGGAACTCGGGACAGCCGGACTTGGTACCGGCACTAGCAAAAGCAAGCGGTAGGGTTAAACCGGTTTATGGGTACCCAAACCTCCCCTTTCTCTGTCCCGTTTCCCTATAGTATGATAAACATACGAATAAAACCCATACAGGTAGACGACTAACTAATATATTCTTTGTAAATAATGTTGAAAATACTGAATTTGGCCTGATAGTCAAAGCCTTATACCAGGAAAAGATGTGCGGTGACATATAATTTTTATTTTATTTTTTTAACAAATGTGCCAAGACCTACAAAATATCTTGAAATAAGATTATTCTGTCTGATATTTTTATTAGGCTCGACTTACCTTAATGAACGGAAACTTCTTCATTTAGTTTTTAGTCTTAATATCAATTCCTGTAAGTCCGAATAAGCGAAGGCCATCAGCATTGAAGAGGTGATCTTCAGTAAAATATTTTTATGAAGATGAAGTGACTCATTATTTGACATAGACACAGTTTTATTATATTAATCGCAAAAGATACAAGTACAATTTTGAAAATGTATTGTACAGACAGAACAAGACACCAGTTCCCCTTTCATAAAATTTGAATATTTTAAATACATATACATTTACTCTAAAATACATGGGTATCTTAGAAAATTAATAAAACATAATATTTTTACCACATACATGTATATAATGATGGATAACCAACATTTTACATAGGAGATATATTAATTATTACATTTGTTTCGGACAAACATTTTTCTATTGCCTGTAGACATTTTATAATCAGCCATCTATTTTTTTTTCATCTGAAATCATTCGAGCGTTTTATCAGTAGGATAATCATTGACCATGTGTAATGCTTGTTTAATGTATGCCCCCACACCTGGAACTGGTAAACATTTTTATATCGTACTAATTTTGACAATCGAGAATAAAAAAGACTCTCCTTGTGGCTGGGTTTTTAAATCAAAACTTTGGGACATCGAGACATAGGAAAATGGGCGCATGTATATGTAAAACCATAGAAGTATTATATTGACATATTAATATTTTGATGGTAAAAAAACTGCAGACTTTTTTTTGTTAATTCTATATTTTTTCTTTTTTCTTTCTGATCTAAGTATAAACAAAATGCATTTTTATTTGAACTCAAACTGTAATTTCACATTTTTGAACCAGTACTTTCCTTTAAACATAATTGCTCTGAAAATGTAATTAAATATGCTGATGATGGGGAAAAATACGAAAGCCGGATAGTGTCAATAGATTTTTTTTTTATTTTCTCAGTAAAAAAAAATCTCGCAAAAACAAAATTATCTCGTTATTTCGAATTGAAAAATATTTTTCTCAGAAAAACAAAACTTATTGCGTTATAACGCGATAATTATCTCGTTATTTCGAATTAAAAATATTTTTATCGGAAAAACACACTTAAAGCGTTATAACGCGATAACTCGTTTGTATAAAAAAAATAAGGTACCACAGAGCCACGCACTTTCATTTCGCGGTCCCTTCATATGTCCAGTGTGTTTCGGCGGCTTTTCGTAAATAGATGAAACGGATGATATTCTTTTGAAATGCTTTTATTTTTGTGGTCTCAAGTCTGCCTCATCAGGGGTCCCTTGAAACAAAACAATAATTTGAATAATGTAGTCATAAATAATTCTTATGCCTATCGAAAACAAGGGGAGTTTCATTAACAGGCTAACAATCTTTAATTATCCAAAAAAATTTAACAACTTATTGAAAATGCTCTAAACACATTAACATATACTAACTCGTTCCAACGACATACAAGTCGCGGTCAAGGGATACGCATACATCATGAGGCATTCAACAACGAGTTTTGCTCATACTCGTAGCTGTCTCGTGGTCACGACTTAGTATGTAGTTGCCACGACATAGTATCTCGTGGGAACGACATAGCTTTACTGATAGATAGTGAAATGTCAAGACGCTTTCCGCGTGACATTTTAGATCTAATCAATAAAATCG
>MJUU01009721.1:24099-35858 GCA_002080025.1 Modiolus philippinarum
AACGAGATAATTATCGCGTTATAACGCAATAAGTTTTGTTTTTCCGAGAAAAATATTTTTAATTCGAAATAACGAGATAATTATCGCGTTATAACGCAATAAGTTTTGTTTTTCTGAGAAAAATATTTTTCAATTCGAAATAACGAGATAATTTTGTTTTTGCGAGATTTTTTTTTACTGAGAAAATTAAAAAAAAATCTATTGACACTATCCGGCTTTCGTAGAAACCCGGTTGAAATCGAACAAAAGAACTGGAACTCTCCCTATAACGAGGTAAAAAAGTGATAAAGTATTTTTATAAGTTTTCGCATCGCTTTTAAAAGTTAATAAGAGATATGTTTTGGTTACTTTTATCACATATTGATATTGATATGGTGTTTTTCATATGATTCCCACAGAAAACTGAAGATAAAAAGCTATCGTTTTTACAAAATTATCAAAAATCGGTCAGAACAGTGGTTACTTTCTAAACTGTACCGTTTTTTGGCATATTTTTATTTTTCAATGAAAAAAATCATGGGTAAAGTAGAATGAATGTGCTTTCATCTGCATCCATTGAAAAGTTCGCACGTAAATGCCACGATTTTATATATTAAATTTCAAAGTTGGACATATTTTGGCGGAAAAAAAAAATTTAAATCGAGTTCACCAAAGGCTAATTATAGCCAAGCATAAACTCTACATCAATACAAATCCCATGTCAAATAAATTATTACTAAGACAAACGTTTTAATACGTCGTTTTCGAGATCCCTTCATTCCCGGAATGACGTAACATCTTTTATGACGTTCCCGGCGTTTTGAGGTTCACTCACATTTCCGGTTTATTGCATTTCCAACACACACAACGTTAATGTGTCTCAGAAAGCCTATCTAATTTGTTACATAAGGGAATTTTACTTTCCCCGTGAAGATGAGTATTTGTTCTGAATGACGTGATTTTTATTTGCACTTTTTTAAGGATTTTTTTCCCAGTTCAATCGACGCAAATGCCACGAAATTGAAGTTCACTCCCAAACATAAAAATCTTGTGTTATCCTGCAGACAGTGCAGTCATGCTACTACGGTTCTTAAATTCAAGCTTCATAATAAAAAAGAATGAAAAAAAAAATACTACTTTTTACAACATTATATAAGTGGAAGTTGTCCGATAAGATATAGTTATTTACAACAAGTATGAAGCGGAAGACGTCAAGCACCGCAACGTCACTATTATCACGTGACAAAGTGCTAAAATAAGTATGTTGTCCCGTAGCAGATCTTTATCTCGAAAACGACGTATTAAAGATACTGAATATCATTTAAAAACATTAATTGTGAACTTGAAACGAAATATTGAAATACCTTTATTCTACACTGAAATCAACCATGCATTCAAGGAGTTTTTTTTAAATACCGAGGACCAAACCCGATTTTTTATTTTTCTTTTGCCTCAAGAGTTTTCGTTTAATTTTTTTCCGACAATTGCTTCTTTCAAATTAATGTTGTTTTTTTTTAGAATTTCTTTCCTAACCTTATTGCATTACATTTGCATGAAGTCTTTGGAATTGATATTCATTTTCAGCTTCTGTTGCATCTCATCCATATGGAGACGGATAAGCATCATTATTCTTATTTCTGAATCCTATTTGTTGTTATATTGAAGTATTGTATTTGTTTGCTTCTTTGCAAATAAATATGTAAAACCAACAATAAACATAATTTAGGCACGAATTAAATAAAAAAAAAAACCTCTTCAAGGGAAAAGATTTTTCGTATTTATTCTGCCATATTTTTTTCTAAATGCTAACTTATACATGTAAATTAAAATTAAATGTATACCACAATATCAAATCCAAACCGCCTTTGCGACAAGATGTTAAACAAAAAGTAGGGTAAAATCGGAGTTTTTTGCCAAGATTTGTCTAAATATAAATTGGTCATTTTTTTTTAATTGCATCCCCTCTAACTGTACATCCTGAATCTACCAATTGGTTTTAAATAAATTTCCGTTTCCTGCTCTCCGTATATCCTTGTATTTTTCCCATCTAATTGAAAAAAAAACAAACAAACAAGAAGCTCACAGGAACCTACATCCCTCAACCATGTCAATCGCCAAATCGACAATAATTCCAATATTATACTAAATATTAAAATTGTAAGGACACTCGACAAAGATGCACAAGTATGTATGTGATGATGGTGCGATTACAGGTTTCATGGTTCTCTAATGATGAGGGGAAAAAGAATTAAATTTAAACGAGTCCTGTTACGATTTCTTTATAAATAAATATTCTGTATATACAGATTTTAGCAAGTTACAATTTTTTTATAGTTCAAGTGTATGCATTGCCTTGTGCGAAAAGTCTACTGTAAGTGGTCTTTTAATCCATGTGACCTTGAAATGGAGTTGTCGACTAATGCTGGTATGGTTCGAACACTCAAGAAAAGGGCGTTTTTTTTCTACAAGTGTGCTTCATACCTGAGCATGAATATGAACTTTTTCAAATTGAATTCAGACATGTCACAAAGGACGCTACAAAGCGCAATTATAGGTTATTGGTTGTCGACATTTGTGATGTGTCAACGGGTTTGATTTATGAAGGGGTCTATGAAGTGAATTTAAGATTTTTTGGAATATGCATAACAAGTAAAGTGCTCACCGGTGTTGTTCAAAACAATTTACAGTTATGGCTTTAGCAGTTTTTTTTTACAGTAAACACGAGAATGTTTATATCTCGAAAAAAGCAAAAAGTCCACTATTTTGCTAAAAAAAGTCTAATCTTCCTGAAGTCTCGCCGAATAATGATATTCTTGAACTTAATTTATAAGTCTGTTTAAAACATGGTACACTTGCAATTAATGTAGGTCACAATTTGTGGCTGACCATTGTTATTATAACAACATTACGGGCTAAATTGACGACACTGACTCTAGAAATACATTTATTTCTTTTCGAATTTCACATATACGATTGCTACTTATTTACGATCACCCCCCCTTTTTAAGGCTTTTTTTCCAAACACACACGCACGTAGATATAGTCACGCAATGTATCCAATTGAATAAAAATAATGTCACATTTTAGTGTTCTGACTACCTTATCCGAACTCATTACAGCATAAAATTTTAATGTCAATACCATTCAAAAGTGAAAAAAAAAATCAAGCACGATTTATTTTTTTCAAGTCAAACACACCCTTTTAAAATGTACACAAAGCAATTATCTCCCCTGGAGTCACCCTAACAACGGATTTTCTAAACTGTACCGATTTTTGGCATATGCTTCGATTTTTTTGAATTTACATTGGGAAGGCCGATCGAACGAATGCGTGCTTTTTCTCGCACAATCAGATTTGAATTTTTTGCATTTTTTTCCCTCACCGACCAGTTGTTAATAAATGCCTTCCGGGTCGACATAACAACGACTTCAACTCCTATTTTGTAATGTTATTTTTGGTTTCAGCGTCTTTTGTTATAATGAGATTGAAAGAAAAACTACTTGCTATCTTAACTGTCTTGTTACAATACCGGTATTTAACGATTTTTATGAGGTTTTCCGTCAGGAAAACTTCATATAGCTGTCGAAATTGAAATTATCCCGGGTACGAATATGTCTTTACATGATTTTTTGGCGTCAAAAGTGTTCATTTACTTGACGATATCTTTCCTAATGTGACATTGTACATGTATTTATGAGGACAATGTATTTATATGAGCATTCTGCAAAACGAGAATGAAAAGAACACAGGAATATATTTCTGCGGAAGGATCAATGATATAAACAAGACGGATGCATGTATATAACACAGAACTGGGTTATGTAACATATCACGACAACATCACCTGTACAACGTTCGTTTCATTAATCGAGATACACAGAACTTATGTAATCCCAAAATGTGTCCTGTGAAACAGTGCCCAGGTGTTTTAGGGAATGGCCATTTGATTTTCAGGGAGGGCTTGAACTTTTCGTAAATAAATAATTTAACCTTGATATCAGTAAAAATAAATATTCTTACCCTACTTGCCATGAAACTAATTCTATCCACATCACTATACCGTTTGGAAGAGTGGAGAGATTTTCACGAAATAACAATATGTAAATTCAAAATGCTTGAAAATCATATGACTACTGATGTTTCTTATGCATATATGAAGGGGGTATTTGTTGATCTAATAAACAAACAAAAAAAAACAACAACTCGTATTTCAAATCTCCCTGGCCTCGTTATCCGTGATACTTGAAACCAAAATATATAAGAAATATTGAAAATGATTAAAATTGTGTTTAACGCGTATGAACTGACATTGTTTCACGTGTCATTTTGTAAGCATAGTTGAGTTGAGAAATCGCCAGTTAACCAGACCAGACGGTTATCAAGAACGTCATTTGAATATATAGTACGTGTTTTTGGTGGAAAATATTTAACAGTTTTACAGACTCCCAGGCGTGATGACAAATCAAAATAATTCTCTCTCTCTTCTCTCTCTCTCTCTCTCTCTCTCTCTCTCTCTGTGTGTGTGTGTGTGTGTGTGTATTTTCTTTGAATATTTTGTATTTTCTTTTAGATGCCTTTTATTTAGCTGACAAAAGAGTATAACACATTCTTTTTTTTCGACTAAACAGGGAAAACCGAATAACAGTACTCTGTACTTTGATTTAATGTTACAGTAAAATTTTCAGGACCTGTCCAAACTGCCGCGTCCATTTTGGAGGTACAAGTTTTTGGCTAGATTTTGAAGAGTTCCTAATTTAAAGGGTAGATAATTTTAGTCAACCGGGTTTCTGACTGTTGCTGTCCAGCAGAGACATGCTTTCCATCTGCATCCAGCATTGAACGAGGAGGTACAATGAAGAAAGTAATAGTATGGCAAAATGTCAAATATTGACCAAGTCAGTGAACAGGACTGAAAATTGATCTCAATTTACTGATTCATGACTGTACAATGACAAAGTCTGTAGCAAAATTCGATAAGTTTATCCTCTACCATTACATTAAAAATGGACAAAAAGTGTTGGGACGGACAAACTGACGTAAAATGGAAACCGGCGCAACAGATTACCCCCTCGCCTTTAAAAGCTGGGTTGAAGTAGATGTCCTGAAGAAATACTCCAAGATAATTTGATAAATTGCATAAAATCTTCATGCGAAATTATACAAGCTTTATACTTTTTGGTTATATTTCAGTCATTTACACTAGATATGGTGGGGACCTTGACTATAAACTGACGGGGTTTAGGCTATAATATATATAAAGGTGCGTTTACACGATCAGTTTTTTCCATCAAACTCGCTTCAAACTTTTACCTGTACAGCTGCATCCAACTCAAAATTGATCGTGTAAACACCCCATCAAACATGTTGTCCAACTCCATCAAATATAACTTTATGCAGTCGAAATTATCCAGGTCATGCAAAATTCGAGACCCGAATTTATTTATCCCAAGAGAACAACAATTTACTCAAAGGGAATAAATAATGATCCAAAATATGATAGATCCAAACTATCCAAAATCTTTCAAAGCAATAAGCGTAAAAATGTGTTTCAAATATAGAATTCGTTTCCAAAGAAAAAAACTAAATTTAAATGATTCTTACAATTTGTTATGAGACGTATGCTGTACCTTGTTTTACACTTAAAATAACGTATGCCATATCACATCAGCCTGTATGCTGTATCATGCATTTTTTCTTGAAAGAAATAGCTGAAAATACTTGCCATGAAGATTCAATTTTCATATCCTTTTGTGACGATTGGTATGTAAAACGGTCTGTGCAAATTTTAAGACAATCGGACAAAAACAAAGTTATAAGGGGAAAATGCATCGTCACACATTTTCTGGCAAACTTTCATTATTTTCAGCATTTGAGGAAAGACTGGCGACTGTAGTGGTGTTCATTGGATCTATAATTATATCATTTATCCATATTCTGTGCTTAAAATTCGAGATATATTGCAACTTTGAAGTGAAAGCAAACACAAAACATGCCGTTGTTTGACATTTTGTCGTCTGCTGTATGTAGTATCAAAAATAACTCGTCGGGCGTATGCTATCTATCGCGTACCCATCTGCCGTATGCGAAAGCACGTATCTGGATTACCCACCGTGGTAAAGTTTATAGATTTTGCCTATTAAATCGAAGGTAATAACTCTAAAACGCAAAATCCGATCTTGGTCAAAATCAAACTTGAATATTTTTTATTAGTATATTTGAATTTTCCTTCCAAGCAAACTTAAAAGTTATCATCGGGAAACCCTAAAATTTACAGTTTTTGCCTAAGTCCCGATCAACTTGACCGGTATTTTATGAATGGAAACATTGTCTCAAAATATTAAAACTTTTCATCGAAGTAATCTGACCTTATCATCTGGAAACCATAAAATTTACAGATTTTAGCTAAATCAAGGACAATAACTCTGGAACGCAAAATCCGATCACAGTCAAGATAAAACTTGACCTGTATTTTATGGATAGAAACATTGTCTTAAAATATCAAAAATTTCCCTCGAAGCAAACTCAAGTTATAATCTAGAAACCAACGTGTGACGGATGGACAGAAAGACGGAGGGAAGACAGACGGACAAAAGGAATTCTATATACCCCGACCTTTTAAGCAGAAAATCCCCGGGGGAAAGTCCATCCATGTTGAAAATGAAATATGATATACCAACATCTACATTGCAACAAATCGGTATCACTTTTTTCGCAATTTACAAAGTGGCAAATTACTGTAAATTCAGCATGGTAAATTCAATGGTTAAATTTTTGTTCTGAAAACTGGTCAAAAAGTTTTGTTTGAAAAAAAAACAAAACAAATCACATAGCCCCACCAGCAAATCACGTTTTTGTTTTGTTTTTGTTTTTGAAATCATGCAATAACGCACAAAGAGTAAACAAGAATTGAGTAAGTTATTAATGTGTTCATAGGGAAAAATTATTTGTTAGTCATGAAGACATTCGTACATGCATTCCATATCTTTAATGTCTTTTAATTTTTTGCTGATCTATTTGCGATAACAAAATAAGAAAATAGATTGATAGAAAACTTGTAGCTCAGTCAGTTTGCATACAGATTTTTTGCTCACAGCTAGAATAGTAAATTTTCGCTCACAGCTAGAATAAAAATTCCAGATTTGCCTTAACAGACATCGATAAAGCCTCTAAAATTATGTTTCTCTGAAAATATCATGACAGATAAAGTGCGTGAAGAATCCGGAAACAGGAGATGGTGATGCATTTTGTTGGATCACAAGTTCGATTCCTGGTTCGAACAATGATCTTTTGAGTCATTGGGGTAAACCTATTGTAAGCGAATTCTCAACTAAGCGTTCATTTGAGGACCAACACACATTTTGAAAAGGATCGTTACTATCATCCCTAAATTATCTAACAACACCATTACTATCATCTTTGATTTCCGTTACTATCATCATCACTGTTTTTTCTTGACATCAATTTGCCATTTATATATGTGAGCTAAACAGTAATAGTTGATATCGAAATGGAGTGTTGAAATAACACTACAATCTTCCATAGTTAACTTTTGAATATACAGTCAATGAAAAGAAATATGACCATAAATACAAATTAAGAGCTCTTCTGTTCCACCATCTTGGGATGATAGTAACGTCCGTTACTATCATCAGTTTAATACCAGTGAAAAATATTGTGATCATCACCTTTGATAGTACTGACGCAATTTGAAGCATAAAACGTATTGATAGTACTGAAGCAATTTTAAGCTAAGAAAGTATGAAGATATATGAAAGCAAATTGAACCAAAGTATACATGAATGATGTATAGATTTCTCTATGATCTGACAAAAAACATGTAAATATTTTCAACAGCACTGGGCATGATTTACGACTGAAATCATGGTAAATGCATACTTTGATCATCTATTCAACTGTGACATAGCATTTGTTGAGTAATTATTTTTATTGTTCTTACCTAGTAAGCAAAATCGAGCAGAAATAGGTTTATTATTTATTTAACCATTTGTAAATTTGTATTTCCAGTATACCAGAAAGGTGGGGCAGAGCTGGATCACTGACACATTGTATAAAATAATGACAATGATAATACAAACAAAATGTAAATTAATTCGGAGAGTTCCGAAATATGCGTCACGTTGATTTTAATTGACATAAAAAAGTTTACATACAGCGCTAAAAGTATTGAACAACCGATCACTCATAATCACTGATAAATATGCGCATACAATATACATTGATAGCTTCTGGAACATGAAGATCTCTTGTTTACTGTTTAAAAATCTTTCCTGGAAAACTCTCATCTCGAAAGTCCCATATTAGACGAGACTCGTGATCAAGTCCTGCAAGCTCATTTTACTAGTCAGTGGTATAAATATCTGCATTCAAACACACGAGAACTCTTATTTAGAGAAGCCCTTTTGAAAGATTAGATGTGACCGTTTTATAAAACAACGTTTCAGTTTTTTTCATCACTGAAATTTTGTACAGTACATCCATAAATCCTTGGTCACCTGGTAACCGATGTTTATTGTCGTTTGCAATTGTTTATTGCCACCAAAACTTTACTTCACCTGTGCAAGGTGTGGCACACGCTGTGCATGTATTACATATAATCGTAAATTAATCTACCACACGCACGTGACTTTAAGATATTTACACCTTTGAGAATGCAAAAGGTATTATTATCACGAAAACAGTGTTTTGTTGGTATAATAGTCTAAAAGGGTGTTTTTTGAAAAGTAAAACAAAACTACTAAGTATTAAACAAGCGCAATATAAAATGTATTCATATATGCTGTATATATGTATTCCACAGAAAATAGATGCCTATTTCTAAACACAACTGCAGTTTCAAATAAATATCAGCTTTTGTGATAAAGTCTCGACTATAAGCTTGATATTCCACATCCATGGATATTACAAGATATGTAGTGGTATATCATTTTCTCTTATACTAAGCATTTCTTAACCATCCATTTTCAAACTTATATATGGCAAGTGTAACAGTGTTTTTATTTCGCTACAAACATTCTTGCCGGAATACATGAACTACCGTTGAATATTTAAACCGGAATCAAAATACCCTATGTTAGTGTATCACCAAGCACTTGGAATAGCCCACACAAGTTCCCGTTACTTATGACAGAGACATATAAAATTTTATATGTCTCTGCTTCTGATAAGACTGACACGTTGTCAAGTAACATGATTTTTACAGAAATGGGGTCAAAAAGTCAATTTATTAACCCGAATGCACAGATTCAATCGGGGACTAGTTAAATGTATATAAAGTTTTAGATTCAATAGACAGTAGAAGATCCAAGAAAGTAAGATTAAATGCGTCTATTTGTTCTTTCATATCCTCTTTATTCCGTATAGTTACTAGAGATGAAATCTTAATTTGATTTTATAAGTGTACCCGGATAAAAATGTCATGTTGGGAATTCTTTTAAATTTATTTCTAATGCTCATTTGATCCCCAAAAGCTGTTACCAGTCTGTTATTGTACAAGACTTTTTGTGTAATGTGAGTAAGCTGACAGCTCTGCGCTAGAAAGAGTCGGACACGTGTGTATATTGAGACATCAGTGAAATATACAGACAGAATGTTTTAAGACTGTGTTACAATCCCGGGGTTACAATATACAATCACCTTCTGCAGGTAATCATTGTACACTGGCAAATAAACTTCTCGCAAAACAGGAGTAAATGGCATATAAATGATAGCTAAATTTATCTTTAAAAAAAAATCAGTAACCCGGCACTGTTAAGTACATAATATATAAATGTAAAATATTTCCATTATAAATTATTCTGGGCATATGTACAGTATATACAAAGAATTTTTTAATCGGAAAATAACATTAAGATGTAAAAGGCTTTATATCTAGAAATAAAAATAGTAAAAAAAAATAACAATAATAAATAAATAAATTAGTAAATAAATGAAAAAGTAAACAAAAATGAAAAAATAATGACTTTAAAAAAAGCAACGATAAAAAAGAACAATTCTCGATTTTTGTTCAACAAAACGTTTAACTGAAATGAATAATACACGTAAAATAAACGATTAGTTTTTATATATAATGAATATAAGTTAAGACGGTATTACATTTTTCATTTTGCTAATAAAAATTTCTATTTTTAATAAACAATCATTGATAGTACAACTCTTGCAATCTTTGTGATGCTTGATCGCAAGGATTGTGATCCTTGATCGCAAGGTTTGTGATCCTCGATCGCAACGGTTGTGACCCTTGATCGCAACGCTTGTGATCCTTTAATTTTATCTCCTGCGTTCATTGATAACAATCCTTGCGATCAATGATGACAATACTTGCAATCAATGATCACAACACCTGCGATCAAGGATCACAACACCGGCGATCAATGATCGCAAACCTTGTGATCATGCGGTCATTGATCGCATTCCTGGATTGCAATCAATGATCATAACTTTTTCTGTGATCCTTTTGTGATCCCTTAGTGATCCTTTTGCAGTCAAATTGCCAGGTTGAATATTCCTGGTACTGTAACTAGTGAATAGGTTATTTAATTATGATTAGTTTCCACCAATCGCACGTAATGCAGTGCTTAATTCTGAATTTGATCTTAGCGTAAAAAACTAGATGCATTCCGAACAACATTAATTGCGCAATTGTAACCTATACGGTAACTCAAAAACTCGGAATGTGACCATTTGTATATTGCATGTTAGCTGTATGTTATAGGAGCTCTTCTAACTATATTTCAAAGAATATTACTGACTTATTTATTTTTGAGAATTCTTTTCCCGGAGTCACCCCCCTCCGAAAATGTTTTTGTTTTCTGGAGACATTACGGTACTATTCTTTCTTGGCCGTAGACCTTCTCGTCCTTTTACTCTGTTTATTCGTAGAATGTGAGCAGTCATCCAGTTTGCTGAATGTAAAGGTCACTTATGTAATCATAAAGCCATATTTGGAATAAAAAACATCAAATAGGCAAATTTTTGACAAAAGTACAATTTTGAAACAGACTATAACTACAAATATAGAAAAAGTTGCGTAAAACGCGGTTTAAAACTGGATTACAATATTTAATATAAACAATGTCATACAAACAACAGTTACTTCTCGATTTGCCTTTTATGGTAAAGGAGAGCATTTTTAGATATGCCGTTTTCACAAATTTCCTCAAATATTTTCTAGATTAAAACCAAGATTTTTTATATAAAAAAACACGTTTAAATTTACAAAAATCTACCTTGTCTGTTGTTTTATATCTTATTCAACAAAATCAAACGCTTTATTGCAACTTGCATGCTTGAAATTTTACACAGAACCGGCCATCGTAGTATACCCATTCTCCAGGGTGCAAAATTGAAGAAATCCAGAAATAGACTATAGATACGACGTCACATAGTTGACAGACTTTTACTTCTGCTGAATTTTGTTTTTACACAAATTCCAATAATTTAATTCCATAAAATTAACTTTAATATTCAAAAACGTGAAAATTTCGGTTTTGATATAGGTTACAAATGCGCAATAATTCATAATGCTTTTTCCATAGGGGGGTACCCCAGTTTGACGCAATTCTTAAAATAGATGCAACCGAATTTCAACTCCGGGGGTCCCACAAATAATTTGTCGGTACTTAGATCTTTCAAATTTCCGATTGAAAACGGGGGGTTCCCATTGCTCTTCTTGGTGAAAATTAGCGCTATAAAAAGGGTCGGCATTTTTATGGAAAATATTTTAAATTCCACCCCTGATATAAAAATATCCGAGATTCAG
>MJUU01009725.1:16595-31530 GCA_002080025.1 Modiolus philippinarum
TAATAACTTAACTTTGCTAATATCATTAAAGTGTGTGTGTGTGTTCTTTTTTTGGGGGTGGGGATTGGGGGGGGGTTTATTTATTCATTTTTTATATGCTTTTTTATGCATTTTTTTTTTTGAATTCGCCGCTCTTATAATACTGAATTCCTTGACACTAATTTCCAGATACACTGAACATTGGTCAGGATGCCTAAGGTTACCCATTTTAAATATATAGTCTTAGTTTGTACCTAAATGCAATACCTGGGATTTTGGGATCCTTTGTTTTTGTCCATGATTAAGACGGTGTAACAATACCCGTCCGCACTCTTCCCTACTGAGTAACCTCTCCCAGCAGTTACTGGTATTATTAGTTTATATCAGGGAGATAAAGCTTCTAATTGACTATATGCAAAGAATAACACATATTTCTACATTGCTTCCAATTCTCAAATTTTAGACCTCAAATTATGCACTTGCCCTGACATTCCTGCCATTAGTCAAAAATATTTATTGGTATTTTATTGATTGATTCAATTTCAGGTATTTTAAATCAATAAAACAGAATTGAAAATAAAAAAAAGATCATATAATCATTAAAAATAGGTCTTAATATAATGGAATGAAGATCAAGTTCCACTGAAAATTCATTTTCATGTCGTGACAATTTTTTCATATTTCCATATATTTATATATGACTCCAACAGATTTTATCAGGCCATGCTACATCCTGACGCAACTCCCAGTCACAGTACTTCAAGCCCTTTGATTATTGCAGTTATCGATCCTGGAAGTATATTTCCGGGGTAGCAGACGCTTGTTGTTTTGACGAATTTTCTCAATTATTTGAGCATAATGCCATTTTATTTGGAAAGTTTTTGGTCAAATATACGTCAGTATATAACAAGATGCAGTCCCCAAGCAGAAGTCAAAATTTGGGACAAAGGATTGAGCGTTGTCAACGCTCTGCATCAAGGTAAGGCTTCATATTGTGATTCACAGGGGCCGGTAACATGCGATATTGATAGACCGGGCCCCTCGGTCTATCAATATCGTATGTTACCGGCCCCTGTGTTGTGATTGGATTCCCTGTAAATGGATTGTATGGATACATTCGATGAATAAATGCCAGTCCTGAAAGTATGCTATGAGCAATGGATGCACGTCTACAATAGCAACTTGTCATCGCAATGTCAACGATCATGCAATCTTTATTTAAGCAGTGAAAACAACCGTCGCGAAGTAACTACATAGCTGCATTTAGTTTGCTGACAAAACCTTCACTGGCGTCTTGTCTATACTGCATGACTGTGTATAAGTTGTAATTTAGCGTATATACTCAAAATTCTTGCGTAACGATATTGATCCGCTTTATCGTTGTCATGGTTGCATATATTCATTCGTAATTTCTCGGTTATTATCATGACCCTCTTCGATGCAGTGGGATTCCGAATGGTTTTATATGTCTTTACATGTAATTTCGTACCAGCAATCCCCAGTAAAACTGTTTTTATTCTGTTTTCATCATTTCGATTTTACCATCAACATGTTTGAATGGCCATAAAGCAACGTATTCATATGCTTTATTTTTTACACCTATTTTAGAAATCTTCTCTGAAAGATTGATGTGTCCATTTGCGTATATTTCCAAGAACGATAACTCTCGACGCAGGGATTTTTTCAACTCATAGTATTGGGTTTGATTGATTGAATATTGTTTAACGTCTACTCAGCAATATTTCAGCTATATCAAGACGAGAAGTTTGTTGATAAATAATCACTTTGGGGAATGGAAATGGCCATGGGACGGGAAATTCTGACTGCCACTGGAAAAGCAGGGTGAAATCGTCAAGGGCGGGGAATTTAGCCTTGNAGAGGCCAGTATGTGTGCAAAATTTTCAGGTCACTAGGTCTCAAAGCTAATTTAACGGATGCAAGCAGAATATCCTGCCGATATCCCCTATTACGTAAAGAATGTAAGTTACATCCCAGCTTTTCTGGATTTTCAATCAATTTCTGGCATTTTTTAACATTTCCGTAAAATTAAGAGACTATAATGCCCATAGTAATAAGCTGTTTACGAGTAACGCCATATTTAGATATAACTTGTTCATATCTATTACAAAACTTCTTAAATGTATTCAACAACATATGAAATCTGTAACCCTGTTGTAAAAGTTTGGCTGTGATAGTACGGTTACGTTCATTGAAATCATCAAGAGTAGAACAAACTCGTGCGAATCGTACCAGTTGCATTGGAAAATATACACCCCATATGATGGAGCAAGGGGAATGTCGCCTTCAAGAAAAAGGAAATTAGTAATAGTGAAATCAAAATCATCCCTTTTATCATATATTTTGGTTTGGATTTTACCAGAGTCAATAATGATCATGTAGATATACATATATGTATAAGTACAAACAGTTCAGCACATTTCATATTGACTGTAATATTTGCGTCTTTACAAACATTTATAATTTAAAGTTCAAACGGAAACATTTTTTTCTCTCGCATCTACAGACATGATTAAAAAATATCATGAGATTGGCAGCCTCATAGTAACTTCAACATGACTGAGAGCAACAATAAAAGTGTTCTTCCATTGCCTGGTTTTTCCACATTTTTGATGAGAATTTGTTTCGTGAGCATTTATTGTATAAGAATATAGTTAAGTACTCTCGACCAATCAGATAACAGGATTTCAGCTTTCTTATTTGTGAAGAACATAAGAAATCATGTTCTTACTAAAGGATTATCTTTTGTGTTTTACATGTTAGAGTCAATAGCTTAAAACGGTTTGAGGCATTTCATTTAGATTGTAAAGCATTATCTGTAAAATATGAACGAGTTGTCATTCACATAAAAGTCTGTATTATGATATTTTTTAAACAATAAATTGACAATTCAGTATAATTCAGATAAACACAAAGCAATAATAGATTAAGGGGATATAATCATTACTTTAATAAAAAAAAATAAACAAGTATAAATCATTGGAGGACAAATATGGCATTTCGGGTTTCAAACCAACTTTTTGGAAATATTTAAAAAAAAAAGTATTTCTTGAGTGCTTAACAATATTCTTAATATATAAGAACATGATTATCCCCATTATCATGTTCTTACATATACATAAAACTTAAGATTGACTGGGCGGAGTTTTCTTTACACTTTGAACTGGGGTAAATCTACTTTTTCAGTTTATTCCCATAATTATGTGTTAAAAAATTACAAATTGATCGTTGATAATCATGTAGTTATCTGTATAGTGAACACTTTTCAAAAACAAAGTTTTCATTTGTATGCCTCAAGATATGGATAGGAACATTCACCTATCAAACAATTATTGATCTATTAATAAGATCACCATGTATTTAGTCTATTGTACCTTTTGATGTTTTGGAATGATCAAATCCTGAATGACAAGTAACTCCGCCCAGTCAACCTAAACTTTTCTTACAATACTCATAATTCGTTCAATGATTGCTAGTTGTATGCACTTAATTGCTTCAAGTAGTTAGTATCAAAATACGAAGCAAGACGTACCGATTAAAACTTTTGCTATGCATGTCAATTGTCAGGTTCCGTTGTAAGTATTAGTATCTATTAAATTCAATTTTTGGTCCGCAGAATATGCAGCTATAAGGCAAAATTATCAATACTGCATGTACACGTGCGACACAAAAAAGAACGCATTAATTAGTTTACCTTCTCCTTTGAAATATCGTCTGTAGGCAGCCACTGCATGATCTGGATAGAAATGATCTCCTGGGTAAACTGTTGGTGTGTATAGAGACATCCTCAAATCTGCAAGTATTCTCTCATATAAATTTCGTGTAGAAATAATGCTAAAAATAATTGTCACAGTCGGTGTTAGTCAGTCCGGTAAAACTCTGGATCAACCCAAAGATATCTTTCTCATTTGTGAAAACAGAAACATTGTAATGGTCTGTCAAATCGTGGTGACGACCATATATTAGGACACGGGGAGAAGAAAGAACGATGCTTTATTAAAGGTTATATATGACCTTTCATAACTGGGGGAGGGGGTTGTAAAATATGAACGTAATAATTTTCAATTTCAGTTTTCATTAATGCACAAGTTATGTTATAGTTAAAATAGGATTCAGAGTAATTAATTGACTTAAAGTGCCTCGTACGAAAAGGGGTGGTCAAAATGCCTGAGCGCGCAGCCAAAAATATAATCCCTGAACGAGATACCTTTAGTCAACATTAAGTCAACGACTAGTGTCGGGGTTGACTAAGACATTGCTTAAATGAATTACCATTTCGGTAAATTGACACGTGTGAGACTATTTTTCTTATTAAGACCAATTAGTGCAAAAATATTTTTCTATGTCTGATGACAGCAGAGTATTGAAGGGGGTAGTGGTATAAGATGAATATTTCCAAAATGACTGCGGCTTGAAGTTTCAATGGTGAAAGAGTTTTGAATTGCAAGAGTATCTCACGGAACAGAATGGAGGCGATGATAAGTACAACAGTATATCCCTATAAAAGTGTT
This sequence comes from Modiolus philippinarum, assembly GCA_002080025.1. Lineage (NCBI taxonomy): Eukaryota > Metazoa > Mollusca > Bivalvia > Mytilida > Modiolidae > Modiolus > Modiolus philippinarum. The sequence continues at coordinate 21,104 of MJUU01009725.1, forward strand.
CGGTATAAATAGGGCCAACTACCTTACTTCGGTATAACGTACAACAAATATTTCGATATAGGTCTTTAATAATTAAGATAAATTCTTGTGGATAATCGAGATGACTGCAAAATCTGATATATGTTCAAGGTTAGGACATCTGATATTCTCTCTGTTGCATCATTGAAGATAAAAAAATATTTAAATCGTCAGAGTTAGTGTTAAAAATCAGCGGCTGTGCACAAACTATTAATTCTTGTTCTAACACCGAAAGTGTAAAGATATTGGCAAAAATGAAATTAATTATTAAACATCTAGTAACTCTTCATTTGCACTCAAAGTAATCTTAGTTTTACATACACTTTTCATTACCCTCACGGTTGTATGCATAAATACACAACAAACCAAGCATACACATAGCACCTGCAACAGACATTCCAATCTTTGATGTTCTTGTCATGTTCTACAACTATCTGTAATTAAAGTGCAAACATTGGATTAGTAACACTTATTTATTCGTTCTCTATCAGTTTTTAACATCTTTGAGTTTACGGTCTTCCAAACGTTTTATCTGCACTGAAGAGACATAAGTTGTAGAAATGCGCATATGCAGAATTTAAATTCACAGTAACTTCGGTATTTAGTTATTTGTTACCACTGGGTCGATGCCTCTGCTGGTGGACTGCTAGTCCCCGAGGGTATTCACCAGCCCAGTAGTCAGTACCTCGGTGCTGACCCGAAACCCGATTCTATTTGGAACCTTACAATATCTAAATTTTTGTAAATTTTGGTACAAAAACTAAGGAATATCTCCCTCATGCAAGGCCCTGTCCTTAGCTGATTTTGGCTTTACAATTAGATCATATTGGTTATTTGTTCTCTATCAGTTTTTAACATCTTTGAGTTTATGGTCTTCCAAACGTTTAGATTTTATCTGCACTGAAGAGACATAAGTTGTCGAAATGCGCATATGCAGAATTTAAATTCACAGTAACTTCGGTATTTAGTTATTTCCTTCATTGCGACACATGTTTTTCACCGGACATCATCTATCAGTTGAAGAAATATACACCTCAACACGAATATTTTTATTGGTATTTTTTTTTGAAAACTTCCAGATATCACTATGGGTAAGAGTAGATGGTTCTCAAAGCAGAGCCAGGATAGGGAAATGTACTATCAAGTTTTTTCCTAAATATGTGAATTGTAGAAACTAAATAAAATAACTTCGTAATTTTGCAATGAGGTAAAGTTCTATCTCACTAAAAGGTGAACTTTTAACTATTGATATTAGAACATGCTAAGTAGTATAAAGGAGGTTTTCACCGCGGATTTGAAGTGGTGGTGCTGTGGTGGTGCCGGAACTGACGTCACCGGAAGTGACGTAGACCGGAAATGACGTCACCGGAAGTCACGTGACCGGAAGCAGAAGTCACGTGACCAGAACACGAAGTGTTTTTACTGCGCATACCGGAAGTAGCCCTTTTTGAAGCCCTATACGGGCCTATTGACCGGAAATGACGTGTTGGAAAAACACTTGACCCCGCATGGGTGTTATGGGAAGGTATTGGGTTGCGCATGCGCAACCGGAAGTAGCCCTATTTGAAGCCGTTTACAGGCCTTTTGACCGGAAATGACGTGTTAGAAGAGGGCAAGGGCCCGCAGGGGTCATGTATGACCTTATGTCATAACGCATGCGGGACCGAAAGTGGGCGTAGCCCGATGTGTAGACCGGAAGTGGGTATGTATCTTCTGTAAGTAGGCATGTTGATAGGAAATGACATGTTAAAAGAATGCAAGGCCCCGCAGGGGTGTTGTGGGACCTAACTACAATGTACATGCGCGACCGGAAGTGGGTGTGTATCTACTGTAAGTAGCCATTTTTGCCGAAAATCGGGTATGTTCACTAGTCGGAACGTCTCCGGCGTGGTCTTTCGGACGTTTTCGGAAGTTGTCGTTGTTTGTTGATCTGTGGGTGTCTTCTATCAGGTCCGCGTTCATCGTGGCCATTCAAATGGTTGTTAAGCACCTTGTTGGTTGCTAGGTGTCTTCTATCACGTCCGCGTTCATCAAGGGATATAACTCTTGCTAGTTACTTTCCCGCCATTTTTTTTAAAAGTTTGTTGATTTCGCCCGAGGCTTTTGCGAGATAACTCGTGAGTTATTGATGTTTGTGCTAGTTTATATTTATGTTTACCAGTATTAAATACGACTCACGAGTACGTGTTTTGCTGTGCTCGCGTGCTCATTTCACTATATTGCTGCTGCGCTAGGTCGATTTGGCTTTTGCTACTGCCGATTCTAGCTTAGAAAAGAAAAATTCAAAATGTGAATCTTGTGTGAATCCAGCCATTATCTACTGAATTCATAAAATGTCATTCTGCGTTTCACCAGACTTTTGATTGGCTATATCTGCATAGTTATAATCTGTCTCACCCCTTCTTCCCTATCCCAATTGTCTTTGATCTATCCTTTACGTAGATTAATTGTCTTCGATCGATAGTGGTCCACAATCCAATACCGTAGCAAACTTTTTCTTATCTATAGCATACTTCTAAGCCTCTCTAGAATCATAGTCCTCTTCTTCTAACAATCGCTGAACTGCAATTTGATTGTTCAGTATTCTGTACGCCTTCAATCCATTTTGTCCCAAAACACACCCGTTTCACGTTGCAATAATTTTATCGAAATGATATTTCTTATTGAATGTCTTATTATATTTTTAACCCCAACTATGTTTAGTTCTATCTTAAATATGCTCACGAGTTTACTTTTAGTTGTGCTCTCGTGCTCATTTCAGTATTCGGTGGTGGTGGGATGATAGGCTATTGTGGTGGTGGTGGTGGTGGCGGTGCCGGTGACAGTGGTTTCGCGGTAGTTGGGCTTTTCTAATGGATGACAATTGTGTTGGTGAGCTTCTTCAGTTATTGATTTTCTTGCTTAATAGAACTACTCACGTCTGCTCACCTGACTCACGAGCTATTCACACGACTCACGAGTTGCTCACGAGTATCGTTTTGACAGTGCTCGCGTGCTCATTTCACTATATTGCTGCTGCTGCTGCTAGATAGGGTTAGGGTTAGATTAAAGCTAGGGTAAGTGTTCGATTATGTTTAAGGTTAGGGTTGGAATATAGATAGGGTTAGGGTTGGAATATAGATAAGGTAAAGGTTAGATTAAGGTTATTGTATTTTTTTCTTTTCTAAGCTGGAAGCAGCAGCAGCAGCAGGGGCACTATTACCCTAGAGCAGCATCAGTAGCAGCAGCAATATAGTGAAATGAGCACGCGAGCACTGTCAAAACGATACTCGTGAGCAACTCGTGAATCGTGTGAATAGCTCGTGAGTCAGGTGAGCAGACGTGAGGAGTTCTATTAAGCAAGAAAATCAATAATTGAAGAAGCTCACCAACACTATTGTCATCCATTAGAAAAGCCCAACTACCGCGAAACCACTGTCACCACCACCGCCACCACCACCACCACCACCACAATAGCCTATCATACCACCACCACCTCTGAATACTGAAATGAGCACGATAGCACAACTAAAAGTATACTCGTGAGCATATTTAAGATAGAACTAAACATAGTTGGGGTTAAAAATATAATAAGACCTTCAATAAGAAATATCATTTTGATAAAATTATTGCAACGTTAATACGGGTGTGTTTTGGGACAAAATGGATTGAAGGTGTACAGAATACTGAACAATCAAATTGCAGTTCAGCGATTGTTAGAAGAAGAGGACTATGATTCTAGAGAGGCTTTGAAGTATGCTATAGATAAGAAATAGTTTGCTACGGTATTGGATTGTGGAACACTATCGATCGAAGACAATTAATCTACGTAAAGGATAGACCAAAGACAGTTGGGATAGGGAAGAATGGGTGAGACAGCTTATAACTATGCAGATATAGCCAGTCACAAGTCTGGTGAAACGCAGAGTGACATTTCATTGATTCAGTAGATAATGGCTGGATTCACACAAAATTCACATTTTGAATTTTTCTTTTCTAAGCTAGAAGCAGCAGCAGCAAAAGCCAAATCGACCTAGCCGAGCAGCAGCAGCAGCAGCAATATAGTGAAATGAGCACGCGAGCACAGCAAAACACGTACTCGTGAGTCGTATTTAATACTGGTAAACATAAAAATAAACTAGCACAAACATCAATAAATCACGAGTTATCTCGCCTAAGCCTCGGGCGAAATCAACAAACTTTAAAAAAAATGGCGGGAAAATAACTAGCAAGAGTTATGTTCCTTGATGAACGCGGATGTGATAGAAGACACCTGGCAACCAACAAGGTGCTTAACAACCATTTGAATGGCCACGATGAACGCGGACCTGATAGAATACACCCACAGATCAACAAACAACGACAACTTCCGAAAACGTCCGAAAGACCACGCCGGAGACGTTCCGACTAGTAAACATACCCCATTTCCGATAAAAATGGCTACTTACAGTAGATACACACCCACTTCCGGTCCCGCGTGTACATTGTAATTAGGTCCCACAACACCCCTGCGGGGCCTTGCACTCTTTTAACACGCCTATCAACATGCCTACTTACAGTAGATACATACCCACTTCTGGTCTACACATCGGGCTACGCCCACTTTCGGTCCCGCATGCGTTATGACATAAGGTCATACATGACCCCTGCGGGGCCTTGCCCTCTTCTAACACGTCATTTCCGGTCAAAAGGCCTTCCGGTTGCGCATGCGCAACCCAATACCTTCCCATAACACCCCTGCGGGGTCAAGTGTTTTCCAACACGTCATTTCCAGTCAATAGGCCCGTATAGGTCTTCAAAAAGGGCTACTTCCGGTATGCGCAGTAAAAACACTTCGTGTTCTGGTCACGTTACTTCCGCTTCCGGTCATTTCCGGTCTACGTCACTTCCGGGACCACCACAGCATTACCACTTCAAATCCGCGGTGAAAACCTCCTATATACTACTATGCTATTTACCAAAGCAAAACACCATATTGTCTTCATAGGACTGGTACGAAACAAGTTTGATTTTAGGGGAAAGTCTTCCCAAAAACCAGTGTTGGTAGATTTTTGAAAATAAGAGTATCTCGTCAAGAGTCGGAAACGGAATAAACCGGGATAGTATGCTTGGAAAAAAATTGTATCTCGTCTTCAAATTCATAAAAAAATGTTTTATACTCATAGACAAAAGAAACTGTATAATGCAAAAACGAAATATTTCTTTATCACAAGGGGTCACGATTGTTACGATATTATGCATGGTCATACTTGAACAAATACAAAACTGTTGATTTTGTTTCTCAATTTTTATTGAGTTTTTGTGCATTTTCAAGATCTCCGTTTTTTCGCCCCTTTCCCCAGTGTCAAGGTCAATTGCTTCCGACATTTTGTGTAAATGTAATTGGATAGTTTTGACCTTTAACACACCAGAAAACTTTGTCCTTCCAAAGAACATCTTGTTTGATTACCAGGGGTGTAAAAAAGGTCCATATTAGCGTAACGTAAATTCAAACAAAACAGATTTACCTTTTTGCATGCTTTTCAAGCTTGAGTGACTCTTAAAGGTTGTTTTTCGTAAATTTTTAAATAAAAAATTATTTCCATTCAATGTGATTTTTTGTTAGAAAATTAAAAAAATAAGAAATTTAGGCCAAAAGATTAATAGGTTACTTATGTAATTTTTGAGATACGAATGATTTTAAAAATGACGGGTATCTGAACTCCTTTGCATTTTTCATAGGTTTAACATGAGCAATGATCCAATAATGAGTGTTACAAAATAACACCAATTGAATAATTTTTTTTCAGAACGTTCAAGGAGATGGATTCAATGTTATTAGGGAAACAAATAAGGGGGTCACCAGGATTTTTTGAAAAGCTTTTAAATAGACAAAAACAAGAGAAGTCCGAAAATATGACAAAATATATAAACGGGACCAGCGAACATCCTTAAGTTTTGCTTTTTAGTCCTTTTCTCAACAACTAAAAATGAAAAAAAAGATGTTTCATCAAATTAATTGTCGTGATGAATACTTTCCAAAATCATTAATTCCCGGTTTCCATGGAAATCGGGTACTAGAATGGTTTGCTGCAAGCATGTCTGCAGAAACGAAAACAAAGCTTGCTCATTATTCAGAAGTTCCCGCGTAATACTGGTGCTAAATGATGTGCGTCGTCCCCGTAATCCCGCTGATTTGCACATCGATATAAACCATTCGAGCAGACATTAGAAAAACTTGAATTTAACTATCAACCGATTGCCTCATATATTTTTACATTGTCATTGCCTTCAATGTAATCAGTTTGCGAAATACAACCGTGGACAAGTAAGGGACGACAAATACTCAAACTAGCTACATTGGAGTCAACTGGTATAGGGAAAGGCAATCGTTTCTTTATTCCCGGTTGCCATGGTAGCTTTAGGAATCCGTCAAACTGTATTTTAAAAAGGTCGGAATCTGATCCGATCAGCAGAATTTCTCTGGTATTATTATCTATCCTGAGAGCTTCCGGATGTGGGAAATGTGCATAATTATATATTTACGGCCCGAACACTAATGAAACTGTTTTGTCGCAGCTTTAAACCAAAGATTGTTTGAATATTTCATAAAATATTGTGTAACAGGTTGAAATTTAATATTTTGATATAAAGCATCTTTTACAATTTATAAATGTATCCATACACACGGGTATGGATTCGTTGCTCCTAGGGATGCCAGTATGATTTGTAAAACGAATTGTGTGTATAAATATTTGTCAATGTAGACAATACAGTACAATGAGGTAAGCTTAGCAGGGTGTAGTACATTTTATCCCAGATTAAACAATCATTCCAATTATTTAATTTTTTGTTACATACATATATGACTGCAGCCCAATAAATGTATTGATGGCTATAAACCGGGAAGCTTTTTAAAAAAGCTTAACTTGTAATTAAATTGCTTTGACATAGAATTAACGTGTCAATGACTTTGGTTATGCACTTCATTTTTTTAAAAAATTTTCGTTATTTAATTCAATCTTATTATTTTCTGATGTTGATAAAATTTCACTATGTAACCATTGTCATCTTTGGATCGTGAATTCCTGTTTGCAGAAATCGATATTCCGATCGAGTGGACCGCTATTAGATGTGTTTCGAAGATTCTGGCAGAACTTCCCCTTACAACTTACGATGATTCTTTTCCTCTTATGGATTTGAATTCATTACCGGATTGAATAACTAAATACCGAAGTTACTGTGAATTTACTCTCCGCAAATGCGCATCCCGACAACCTACGTCTCATCAGTGAAATGTCCAACCCGATGCTTGTCTAAAAAGAAACAATAAATGCTTACTCAACCGTAGCATCTGATCTCAACCAGTTTTAATTTGGTCCGTGTTGTTTTCTTGTCCCTATTTTTCTATGTTGTACCTATGTGAAGTCTTTGTCTTTGTTTCCGATGCAGTCATTGTCTTCCAACTATTCTTTTTAGAACGAAAGTTTGGTTCCGACTTCCCTTTCAACTCTTACGACATAGGGCATCCACATTGTTATATCTATTTTTATTTTTCAATGCTGTTTGTTATTACATATAGACATTTTATACATAACTTTTTCGCAACAGGCATTACACTTTTGCGCTGTGTAATCCAACCTTGTTTACATCTCCACAGACTATGCGGGTAATGTACAATAACATCATTAAACGTTAGTAGATGACACTAATTGTTATGTTATCACAAATTTGTCTCACAAGTTTCTGCCAATTTAATTCATTTTAGCAGCAGAATGGTTCTAAAGCAAACATTTTTATTGCAAGTTATATTCTAAACTAATTAATTTTACATATAGTTTATCAACTTCGGGAAATACAGTTCAGCAAATTAAGGCAATTAATTAAAAAGAGAGTACAATGTCAACATCATATACAAAATTTAAGAACGTACTTAGAAAAAAATTGTACCTAAACGTCTTCAAATAAATCTTGACCCACAGACACCTGGAGAGATATCAAACCGATTTCTCAAACGATGGGATAATATTCTAATCAATTGCTCATTTCGACATCTCCAGTTACTTCTTTCACATTCAATTTATCATCACACGGAAATTACTAAAGAATACAACAATTCATCAGTGGAAGAAAATCCTAATGAAAAAAAAATGATTTTAAAACGGCTACATGTTATAGAGAAAATAGAAAATGCCAAACATCGAAAGACGCAAGCTAATAAATTTAGAAGGGACGGTGTAAACCCCGGGGTGTATCTCTGGTCATCCAAAAACAACAATAAAAAGTAGTCGAAGAACGAGGAGATTTATATTGTTGTTAATTTATCATCTCATCCTCTTACTAAGAGCGAGGAAGAAATCTTGATCAGGGGATTAAATTTCTGTCCTGTACCGTCCAACATAAATAAATTACAACTTGAGAACGATCTTGACCAGTTTGCTCGACGGCTGCGTCTTAAAGAATATTTTCACAAAATTGAAAAGAAAAATCTGCAAGAAGTCTGTATGAGTGATTGTTCAGGCGAAGAACAGTAAGATGACACACCCATACCAAAATTCAAAAAGAAAAGCAAATAGAACCCCCCTAAAAGCCTAAAAAAACGACCACCTAGAAAGCGTCATCGACTCAGTAAAAACAGAGATAACAACAAATCTAGTAAATAGAAGAACACGAAATATCGAAATATTTCCAAAAAAGAAAGTACCGCTATGAAAGATCTTAAGGAAAGGGAGGATATTGTCATAAAACCAGCTGACAAAGGTTCTGCAGTTGTAGTTATGAACACCAAAGACTAAATTCAAGAAGGAGTTCCTCACATATCCAATACAAACTTCCATCAAAAATTGACATCAGATCCAACACAAGAGATTGCAGATGAAATAAGGGCTGTTTTATCTGAAATGAATGAATCGGGGACATAAATGACGCAACATATCAGTATCTAATGCCCGAAGACTGCGCTCCAGGTAGATTCTATCATCTACCTCAATCCCACAAGGAAGGAATTCCCGGATAACCTATTGTTTCAGTAAATGGACACCCCACCGAAAACAGACTTCAATTTAAGACCATTTGTATCATCATTACCATCTCACTTACAGGATACAACAGATTATTTGTAAAAAATGCAATTTCTTAACCCGTTACCACCAAATACATTGCTAGTTACTATGGATGTGTTATCAGTAACTTCGGTATCTAGTTACTTTATACACAAACATCCCACAGGACGGAGGACTTTCTGCATGTGAAGAAGTATGGAGCACCAGACAAGACAAGTATCCACCTACTGAGCTCCTTGTCAAGCTGCTGAAGCTAGTTCTAAAGCACAATAATTTCATTTTCAATAATGACAATTATCTTGAAGTCAATGGTACTAGCATGGGTACAAAGATGACACCGTCATGTGCCAACATTTTTATGGGTAAATTAGAAAAACAACTTTTGTCTGCTGCTCCATATAAACCATTGTCGTGATACCGCTTCATTGATGACATTGTTATGGAGTGGATTGATACAGACGAACATCTCCGTGAATTTATTGAATTCTGTAATTATTTCCATCATTCTATCAAATTCATGCACGAATCAACATCCACAAAAATCTCATTTCTTGATACTACCACTTCAATTAAAGATGGTATCATGACAACTGACCTTCATACTAAGACAACAAACAAACATTTGTACCTCTCTCCAAGAAGCTGCCACCCCAGACACTGCACTCACAGCATACCGTATAGCCAGGCAATGCGCATTAAGAGAATCTGTTCCACTGAAAATCTACAGAAACATCGACTCGGAAAGCTCCGTAAACATCTTCTCAATCGTGGTTATGACGACGCCGTGATTACCAAAGACTTCGACAAAGTAAATACAATTCCAATGGACTCGCTTTTAGATTAAAAAGAAAAGAAATCCGCCAATCTCAGAATCACATTGGTCACAAGCTTCCATCCTGATTTGAGAAAATTGTCATCAATCATAAAAAACACTGGGCTGATTGAAAACAATCAAAATTTGAACAAAATATTTCCAGAAACACCAGTGATGGCATTCCGGCGTCCAAAGAGTTTACGTGACATTCTTGTAAAATCCAAAATAAAAAAAAAAGTAACCCCAGCGATTCCATGCGTGTTTAAACCTTGTGGACGCAGCAATTGTAAGTGTTGCAAATCAGCAATCACTGACTCTTAATTCAGGAGCGAGGAGACCAAGGAAGAATACACAGTATATGCAAATTCCAACTGTAAGTCTTCAAACTGCATTTACATCTTGACATGTGAACCGTGCAAAATGCAGTACATTGGGGAAACGTCAACACCCTTCAATTTAAGATCACCGCTGTTTTTATACTAAAAATCGAAATGTCCCACTAACCCGTCATCTTAGATCAACTGGCCAATCATTTGATACATTGAAATTCCAAATTATTGAGGTCAATCAATCAT
>MJUU01009725.1:31621-52042 GCA_002080025.1 Modiolus philippinarum
AATAGGCCCGCAGCATCCTCTGAGCTTGGAGTATGAGTCTTCCTAACAGAGGACCCCGAGGGAACCCCGGGATATAGAAATAGGACCTAGTATCTCCGGCTTGCGGGGTGTGACCCCTCCTAAACGGAGGCTGACCCCGAGGGTCCCAGGATATAGAAATAGGACCCATTCCGTGGTTGTGCGGGATTAATAAATACACAACCCATCTTTCGGATGGGGTGTAAACTCAGGTCCTCGTGTTGGAAGAAATGCCACGCTTCCTACACGTTAAAGAACCCTTGTAGCAAGCTCCTTTTGGGGTGGTCCGTAGGTGATCGGCTACAAGGCTAAATTCCCCGCCCTTGACGATTTCACGCTACTTTTCCAGTGGCAGTCAGAATTGCCCCTCCCATGGCCCTTTCCATACCCCAAAGTAATTATTTATTAACAAACTTGTTCTCATCTTGATATAGCTGAAATATTGCTGAGTAGACGATCATTTATTCGTATTATAAGATGTAATGTACATAAAACGACAAAGCTTTTTTGTGATAAGAAGATTAGTGTCAGATTTCATATTCAGATGCTATCATCATTCGCTTGAGAAAAGTTCTTTGTGAACTGAAACGTCGCTTGCTATTTTAAAAGTTTTGTTATATGAAAATATAATATATAGTGTTGTTATAATTATAACATATAGACATTTATATTTTTATTTTTCATATATAACTCACAAGATTTATATATCCAGATATTTTTTGGAAATATAGAATCTATCCTTTCAAGTTGTTGTTTGTCATGGTTCTACTGTCGAATGGGTTAAACTTTAAAAGTTCGAAGTCTAGCCGTTGAGACAGTAGAATTGTGACAATCAACAACTTGTAAATGATCGATTTTATTTCTCTAATTCTGAAACTAATGGCATTTTCATGTCTTTTTAGTTTCTACCTCGTCGTGGGCCTTTGCAATTAATACTGTGACATCACCGGATATGAAATTTCATGTATAGAAATCAACAAAAACAAAGCTGTTATAGGCCATTCAAGACAAATAAACAATAAATTCTTCGAGAAAAATACTCGTTACATTGATTTGGACTCAAAATAAGTGTTTTTCTGGCATACTTACGTTCGTGACATTTCCAATATCCAATGAAATCGCTAAATCAATTTTTGCACAGTCATGTTGGAGAACACTTTGATCTCCTATGGTATGAAATTGACGAGAACAGCATAAGAATTAGAGTAAGAATGTGACAAACTGATTATTTTTGTCTGATAAAGTTGGGGTTAATTACGAACAACATTACCGAACAGAATTGTCAAGAGCCGAAATCCAAAAAGGCTAAGCTGAAGGCAATCCCATCGAAAAATTTATCACCTAGGAACATGGATTTAGAAAAAAGGGTAGAATAAACTGATTTTATGGGAGCTAAATCCTTTCATTATACCAGTGTCCGATGGCAATTCAACAGCAATTTATACCGAATGGTCGTTGACAACGAAAAGAACTGCTTATCTCAGTACTAAGTAAAAAATTAAAATTTAGATATTGATGGTAGATAGAATGGCAAAAAGTAATGTGTCTTGGAGAGTTTTAGAAAGTTTACCAAAACTAGAATCATATTGTGAAATCCTAGTGTTCATATTAACTGATAAAACGAAAAACACTCTTTATAATAAGACTTCCTGATAGGATTTCAAATATAATTGATCTTCGACATTTTCAAAAAAAAAAAAATAATTGCTTTCTCTACTGGTACACCTGATCCTGGCTCTAATTTGTGTCCAGGTTGAACAACTGTATGCATGTTTCCTTTTTTGTCTTTTTTATGCCGTAGTTATTGGATGTTTTTGCATTTTTTGTATATTTGATAATGCAATTGTCTTTGGATTATTGTTTTATAGACTGATGGTTCGGTTCTCAATCAATTGATTAAATATAGAACCAAAGTCAAAATTCTAAAAGCTTATATTGGGATTCAAAGAGAAATTCCAACTAATAACCATGATAATTCAAGCGACCAAATGAAAATTATAATAAAGTTCCAGACATTTGTTGAATACTTAGATAATGAAAGCTTCTGCTTGTACATGTATAGGTAAGGCATGCGACAATCGAGTTCTACCCCGAAAATATATTATATCATTATAAAAAATCAAAATTTAAACATCAAATTAATACATATACAATATCAATAAATAATGATCATTGTAATGTTGAATATTTTTACACTATGGACTGAGTTACACAACTCGGCATTTATTGCACGCAAGTGTACTATGGCTTCATGATCAGTAATATGAAAAACAGAATCTTCAATTTCAATTATAGCATTGTGTATAATTGTTGACTTGATACCGGACACTACCGCAATGTAAAATGTTTGGGCTCCATACAACCGGTTTAATCCACCATATCTTCCGAAATGCCAGAACCAAAACAACCATTGCGGTCGGCATTTTTTTTCCAGTGGTTTCCACCTGATTTGTCTTTTTGACTCATGGACTTCAGTTATTGATAACTGTTGGGTAATTTTATTACTACCCCTATTTTTAGAGATTTTTTTTCCAGTGGTTTCCACCTGATTTGTCTTTTTGACTCATGGACTTCAGTTATTGATAACTGTTGGGTAATTTTGTTACTACCCCTATTTAGATACATTAACCACGATACTATGGACCAATACAACTGCCACCATTGTAATGAGCGGTCATTGACACAGAAAGAGCAATTTATCTCTATACGAAAAAAAAAATAATAATAAAAAGAAAAACAAAATCAAATCTTCGATAAGTCTCGTCCATGCTTGTAGATCATCTAACAACCAACAGCATACACTACGTTTTCAGTACTGAAGCTGAAACTACTTTTAGTTTCAAGACGTTAGCAACATTTACTACTTCGTCAGTTTCGCAAAAAGGACAACTCAGACAGTCTAAGGCGTCTTTTTACTCACAGGGATTTCGAAGAGTAAAAGCCCAAAAATGGGTAGAAACGAGTTTGTGTTTCAGAATCTTTTATTTTTCTGAAGGCAACAATACAAAGCAAAATAGTTAAAAGACCATAATTATGTAGTAACTAAACAAATATAATTCTGAAAAGGGTACTGAGGGATATGGGTTCATATTCACTGTTTGTGTTTTATATTCTACGAGGCGTTGGAACTTCTTCAAATTTTGCTAAAAAGATGTCCTGTTGTATGTCTCAATTATTGCTCTTAAAGAATTGAATGTTTCCGTAACAATTTGGAAAGCAACGAGACATATGAGTTAAGTGATATAAGGCACATCTGAGAGATCACCAGTGATTTTATCATAGAACTTTAACACTTTTTTCAATTAATCACAGAGATCGAAAATTGTAAGGAATTACGAATGCAATTGGAAATAAAAAAAAACAAAAACAAAATACCGAAGTTACTGTCAATTCATTTTCTGCATATGCGCATTTCGACAACTTATGTCTCACCAGTGCAGACCAAACCAAAACATTTGGATGCCCATTAACCGAAAAACGTGTAAAAGCTGATGGAGAGCAAATTACCGAAAGGATCTAAATAGAAAAAACAAAATTAAGGTAAGGACAGAGCTATGCATACGTGAGATACTCCCTATAGTTTTAAACAAAAACTATTGGATGTAGCATTGCTCGATATCTGGCAAAGCGTTAAAAGAATTATAAGGATTAAACACCGTTTGAAAGGAATTTATTGGAGTATAAACGGGACCAAGTCACTCACAAACATATCATAAAAGTCCTTCGGACTTTTATTTGTTTGTGAGTGAATTGGTCCCGTTTATACTCCAATAAATTCCTTTGAAACGGTGTTTAATCCTATAATAGACAATTGAAGAGAAAAAAAACATTGCTTTAAAACTACTTAATTGATACTTGATGCAGCTTTCATTGCAACAAAGACCTTACAACGACCAGAGTAAAATAACCAACGACAAATATAATATAAAAATATAAAAAAGTGTAAAATAGTAATTACTTACTTCAGAAGTGAGACATTTGATTTAAGAATGATGGATGTTACAAGGCACTATCTTGTAAATTGAAGACTTGTGGGAAAAATAGAGATGTCATACAAGTTGTCATTTCGTGTATAAACGGTGATGTAAGTCCGGGAGGTGCTTTCTTGTCAGTCAAGTAACTAAATAACAGTTAAATATATCAAGAAAGTATTTTGTAAGGAGAGTTCTACGTCTTTGATGCAAGATTAATTGCACTGCCATGTGGATCAAGAAAAGTTAGCTTGCAGAATAAGTTAAAAAATTTAATGATGGCAGTTGTATATGCCAGGCAGACACGTCTAAGTGATGTTGAATATCGGGAAGATAGTATTTTCTTTCTGTAGTATGCGCGTAAAGTAGGAAACGGTGTATGGATGAATTGTCTCGGTAACGCTCATAATGCTTAGAGTATGATGCAGTAATTAACCACTGTGAAACAGATGAGCTGGGACTCGGACACAAGCGTGGACACAAGTAAGTATAATTTCTCACGTTTCGAAGTAAAGGGAGAAATAATTGTATGTGTAAAGTAATTGTGAAAAGCTGGTGCAGTCGTATTTATCATGTGTGTAATTTTTGAGCGGGAAAATTTTTTCCCGGTGCTTCACTTTCTAGCTTACCCCAGTAAGGGCAACACACAAACGGACGCCAGTAGCAAGGACGCGATATTAGCAGAATTCAACGCACAACAAGACTTACTTGGAAACTTCTCGGCACCATTAGAGAGTAGATTATCAGCTTTCCAACATAATATAAAACCGTCTCAACAGGATATTGCACAGTCACAGATGAAACATTTTTGGTTATATTTTATTTAAGCCTACACGTTTTAAAGAGATTTAAGGTTTATAGTGTATGCGGTAGTTTATTGGCGCAATCAACACGGCTGTCGCTTGTTTGACAAGTAGGGTCATAAATTACTAAATATGATGCAAAAAATTGACAATATCAGTATCTTCACTCGAGTTAAGTGATTTTTAAATAAAAACCAATTGTCAGACTATTTGGGAAGATATTTTCATTAGTTTCATAAAAACACATGTTACTGTACAAAAAATAAGCATATTTTTTAAAGAGTTTTGGTATTTGTTACTTTTTCTAAAGTCTACTAGTCTAATAAAAATGATGCTAGCTAATATTTACGTTCTTTATCGACGCAACATAAGATCGAATAGAGAAGCTTTTGTTTGTTCAAAAATAAGACAATAAAATTACATATCGTGCCGGCCATAATTCACATTCTTCACTGTTTAGTTACATTAAAAAAGAAATAGACATCAATATACCATACATTCTAAAAGACGAAGGGGACAAGAATGAATTCGGTAGATGATTTCGTAAATTCAGCATATACTTAAATGTTGTAAATTCTCTGTAGAGTTTTGCGGACTGTATTAAAATTATTTACCGGACAAAACCGCAATTTAAGGTGAGGCTTGACTAGCCATAAATTAACAATGAAGGGATATGGAGTAAATGCAAATGAGACAAAATCTCTACAAATACATGGTAAAACACAGCAATGGAACAACGCTTTTATTGTTGTTCTTCATCTTGAAGTCACCATGAGGCCTTCAACAATGAGCATTACTCATACCTCATAGCAAGTTCAAGACGGCCCCTAACAAAACCGGTTTAACCCGACATTTCTCTTGAAATGCCTGTACCTAGTCAGGAACATTGCGGTCGACAATTTTGCGGGTTGTTTTCACCTAATTTGTCTTTTTGTCTGGTTGACTTCGGCTCTAGACCACTCTGTTCGTTAATTTTGTTATAACCCCGTTAGACACATTTCCAGTGAGACGTTCGAGGATTGGATGCCCTTTTTGTTTGTGTGGTAAATTTTGGACCAAAATTGCCTTGAACAAAATATGACTCCCTTTTTAATGGCTTGTTCGACCCCGAAAGCGGGTAATGCATTGTTTGGATATTTTGTTCGAAATTTCATATTAAAGATAATGAACTATCTGTAACTTGCCAGTGCCTTACTAAAGCATATGACAGGTCCAATCTTGAAAACAGATAGGATACGAGGGGGCAAAAGGTTGTATTGTTACTTCTTTTTGCAACTAGCAAATGACACTTTTTGTGTCAACAAAATGCAACTTTTTTACATCTTACTCATTGAAACTTTTATTTCTTCCATATTTTACGAAAGGATATGAAGTAAATGAACATGAGTACATAACACATATGTTACTCCAACTGCAATAATTTTAATGAGCTGTACGGCCATTTTGGAAATTAATTTCTCATCAGCAGCACTAGAACCCAAACAAAGGAAATCCATAATTTCAAAAAATGTCCGTAAAAAGATTCCCCGTGCGAGAGATGTATGCTCTCTATATTTTTCAGTTATGGCGTACTTGTGCGTGAGAGAATTACTCATATGGATATACTATTCATACTTTCAAATTTTGGCATTTATTTTTGTAATTTCGAAATGTAATCCAGACCACCTGTTTTAAGTGCCCACATCTCACTATTTTATAACGCCAAGTTTTCTTACATTCGACTTGATGAGTGCCCTGTGTTTGTCTATATGTTGTAATCGTCCACTATCTTAAGACACTAGTGCTTTTGTCAGGCAAAGGATGACAGTGATTGTAAGAACACTTTGCCAGTTTAATTGATGTTTGTTTACAATCCCGCACCCATGACCAATGAAGACATGGTTGTAGCGTTGCTCGACAATTAGCAAAGAATTCCGCTTAAACCGGTGCTAGGGGCCGTCTTTAACTTACTATGAGGTATGAGCAAAGCTCATTGTTGAAGGCCTCATGGTGACTTCAAGATGAAGAACAACAATAAAAGCGTTGTTCCTTTGCTTGTTTTTACCATGTATTTGTAGAGACTTTGTCTCATGTGCATTTACTCCATATCCTTTAATTCACCATTTAAAATGCATAGAACCAAACGAAATCCAAATAATCAGTAATATCAAATATTGCTAAGGAAAAAACTACGATGGAGGAAGTAAATCCTTAGGTTTTAGAATTTACATAAATTTAGATAATAGTAATTGAACAAAGTGTAAACATGAGATATTACCTCATGTACAAGTACATCATATCTAAGAAAAATAAAGAGCATATATGT
Organism: Modiolus philippinarum; assembly: GCA_002080025.1. NCBI lineage: Eukaryota > Metazoa > Mollusca > Bivalvia > Mytilida > Modiolidae > Modiolus > Modiolus philippinarum. The sequence goes on from MJUU01009725.1 coordinate 38,719, forward strand.
TTACCACGGGGAATTGTTTTACCAACTCCACACTGCAATAAAAGACAAACTCCAGCTGTATTAAATATTTTACGAAAGGATATGGAGCAAATGAAAGCTTATATATATGGACAAAAGAAACTGTGCAATGGAAAAAACGAAATACTACTTGAATTGCACAGGAGTATTGTTATGGTATCTGTCATGGTCATACTTGAACACATTCAAAATAATACAGATTTTTGGTTTTTGATTCTTTATTGAGTTTTTTACACGTTTTCAAGATCTCCGTATTTTCGTCCCTTTTCCTCTAGTGTCAAGGTCAAATGGATCCAACATTTTGTGCTAGTTGTATCTGATTAATTTGACCCTTTGCACATCAGAAAACATTTATCTTCCATCAAAGAGCATCTTGTTTGATTACCAGGAGTATCGAAAAAGGTCCCAATAAGCGCATCTCGAACGTTGATTCACAAACATGAAAAATGCCGTAAGAGAGCAGTTTCTGTTTCATGAAAACAAGATACAGTCCTTACGTTAACATTTGTAATAATTTCTTGCCTTCTGGAACCATACAGAAATAGGATTTTCGGTCATAAACACATGAGGTGAACACCCAAATAGCTGCTTCCTGACCCAGGCATCCATCATTACTTCCAGACTGTTATCATGTGTTGAGTTCAAACAACTTTAATTGTTATCAAACTCGTATCCAAAGAAAGGCATCAGCGAAAGTCTTGAAACAAGGTCAACATTTGACCTATCGTGACAATTTTGGGTTAACATAACTTTCCCGCACTTTCCCTGACAACTTGAACTACCCAAATGAAAGTGTGTTGAATTGTAACCAAATGCAGATTTATGCCACAAAAAGGTTGGTATTTTTGCATCGTCTAAATTCACTTGTTGGCTATCCAGAAGTTGGTTTACAGCTAGAAAGACGCATTAGTTGCCTTTTTGAACTTAAACTTCTTTATAGGTCAATGATTTGCCAAACACGTCAGTCAAAGTGGCTACTGATTTTGTTAATTCCATGTTTGCAAATCCGTGTTGTGATTGGTCTATTTATCATCACTGTCGCGGAAATGTTGTAAGTGGTGATTTCATGGTAGAGAAGAAGCCTTAAAGTTTTGCATATTATAGGTTTCGCCGTAATATGATTTTCAGTATAAATTCTTTGACTTTTAGAATTGATGCATACTTTCTTTTGTCCATGAATATATATTCTTCAACAACACAACACCCAACATTGTATAATATTTGCAAGTATAAGGCTTTACATATCCTTGTAAAGTTTAAGATGGATACCTTAGAAAATAATGTGTATTCAATGTAAAAATAATTGACATCCTTTATCTTGCAAATTATTGAAACACTCATTGTAAGATTTCAGTTTAATTCGATAATATAATAAATGACGCGTTTTTTTTTTATATTTTATGTGAGTTTGTTATTTTTTATAACGTATTTTTTGTTTCACTATTTTTATTCATAAGTTATATATAAGTTATATACTTGTAAACGTTTTAGTTCGAATAAACATCTGAAAGATGAGAGAAGATAGAATGGCGGTTGATTAATATCCGATGTTTTTCGTACACCCGAATATACAAAGATATCGCAATCATCCAAGGCATTAGTGTAGTGGCTAATAGGAAATTTCACCAAAATAGTTCACTTACGGATACAAGCATATTCCGGTATATGCATTAAATCATTATGCTAAACTCCTCACAGGAAGGGATCTTGGTTGTAGTTGTATACTGAGGGTACATAACTTAATTTGTCAGTTGGTAATGGGTCTGGAGCTGGCATGTCAGTTAACTGCTAGTAGTCTCTTGTGATTTCATGTCTATGTCCGTATATTTAGTTCTTTCAGTTTCATTTTTCACAATTGACTCAGTCCTGTTGCCAACTGAATTTAACTGTTGTTACAATTGTTTTTTGATTTATCACATTGGCTATAGGGAAGGTTTGGGCCCAATAAAACTAGTTTAACCCCGCCGCAACAGGTTTGCACCTGTCCTAAGTCAGGAAATTTATTAAGCCTTTGTGTGTCTTGTCTTTTTTCTAGTTAGTTTACTTTATGTCTATAGCTATAGGAGTCTAGGATGATGTTTATTTCGCCGAACTTGATTACTCTTTATTCAGGGGCCGACTTCGACCTGCCCTTGGGTGTGGGGTTTCCTCTCCGGTCATTGAAGATCTTATGGTGGCTTTGAGTTGTTGTTACTCCCCTTTGGGGGATCATGCTGTATCTAAAATCTAAAATTCTGCCATTTTCGACATGGCCGCCGCTTTTCCAAAATGTTTTTGCATTTATTTTTGACGAAATTCATATGCAGTTGATATGATCTTATATCTGTCCTCAAGTCTGCTTTTTTATCGCTATAAGACTGTGAAAAGGCTAAATAAATATTTTAGTATTGTTATATTTTGAGAAAACGACATGAAAAATTACTATATTGATACAGAGTAAGCAAAATAGCACTGGTTTATGACCTATTTTGTGATTTTGGTGACTTTTGTGCGATTTTATTTTTGAAAGAGTAAATTGCATACACTACCAGGGCACAATGGTGCTATTTATTGCCGTTTTACTCGGCATGGGGTTCAGTATTAGCTTTTTTCAACATTAAACAAAGTCTCCCAAATACCTCACAATCCGCCCCATATCAGGTTGTGGTATCGTATCCGAATCGACGGAATGTGCCAACTCAGGAGAGCCAGGCCAAGATGTACGGGGCTTTACGTCCATCGGATGGTGTACAAATCGCACGTGACTTAAATAATAATCGACGGAAGATCCGAATGGGTGTACATGTAGGACTTTCATCGTCGAACCAAGTTGTATCCCATACATGTAAGTGTATAAGTTGTAGGTGGTAAAAAGGATACTTCCAAAGGATACTTCAGATAAATATTGGAAAAATATCTGTTTTTGATAGGCGAATTTGTATATAGATAGAAATTTGTTACTCAATTTCTGCTATTTTGATTATTTATCATTGCTAATATGTGGAAAATAATTCGACTTTCTTTGTCTGCTCAAGAGAAGCAGACAAGAGATTGGACAAAGTGTTTTTTTGTGTCAGATAGGCACCAATGAGGTACCATTACCTAAAATTGAATTGACCAAATCGGGTTATAAAATATTAGCAACAAACATTTTAGAGTTTGCCAAGATAATTGAAATGCCTATACCCCTTGACATACATAGAATAGATTAAAGTGGAATTGAATCTGCTTTGGTTAAAATGAAGCAAAGTACTATGAATCATGCAGATTGAAGTTCAACAACACAAACTCCAAAGAGCTAAAAAAGGATATCACTCCCATGATATCAATCTTTCGAAGGAACCATCATCAAATTTACGAGACAAAAGTGCTGTGAGCCATCCGATGAGCGATCTCAAAGTTTTGAGGAATGTTTCTTATGCGAGAAGCAATCGTCTCGTTCTGAACTCTGTGAAGCGATGACAATGCAACTCAAAGAAACACTCCAGCAATATGCACAAAATATGCAAGATCAAAAACTTATAGAAAAATTAAGCGTGGCAGATGTAGTTGCAAAGGAGTACAAATATCATGCAGTCTGTCTTTCAACATTATACAACAAAGAAAGGGCACATTTGAGGAAGTTACAATCAGCAGATGATGTTGACAAAGAAGACGAAATCAACCAGATCGTATTTGCGGAGTTGGCTACTCATATAATAGAAACACAAGGCAGTAGCATTGGTTCGAGTACTTGTATTTAAATTGGCAGACCTGTGTAAATTGTACGGAGAGAGACTATAACAGTTTAAGTCGAACGTAACATTCAATAAAACCCGTCTCAAAAATAAATTACTTGCAATAATTCCAGAGCTAAGAGCTTTTCATAAAGGAAGGGAGGTTCTTCTAGTCTCCGAGAAAGATGTTTGACCAGCACTTATGTCTGCATGTGATCTTACATATGCCATGTACCTTGCTTAGGACAGTAAGATTGTACGTAGAGAAATATTTTTCCAGGTCATTTTTGATAAAAGCTGTGTTGATGATCCTGTTCCGCGTTGTTTAGTTGAACTTGTATCAATGATTGAGCATGGTCCTGATATTGAGTCTCAAATTGAGAATGGTCTTGTGAAGTCAGATTTTGCTGTAGCTCAACTTTTGTATTTCAATAGTCACAAAATGGGATCTAAAGTTAGCGAGCATTCAAGGCATTCAACTGACCATTAACCACCCTTTGCAATATATTATGTAGGTCTCCTCTTATATGCGAAGACAAGAAAGCGACAACTAATTGATACCCTTTATCAACACGGCATTTGCATTTCATATGATCGAGTGTTAGAAATATCATCACCGCTGGGTGAATCTGTTATTAGTCAATTTGAGGAAGATTGTATTGTCTGTGTTTCAATTTTGCAAAAAAGGGATTGTTTACGACGTCTGCTGTTGATAACATTGACCATAATACCTCTTTGACAACAGCAACAACTTCGTTTCATGGAACAGGTTTGTCTGTTTTTCAGCATCCTAATGTTTTGCCATTAAATGGTTCTCGATCGTTTCCATTCAATCATCAAAAGCCAAAATCAGAATCTTCATTCACTTTCAGAAACATATATCTTGATATTTGGGTTATTGGATGTGGTTTGTTTCCATTGATTTATTCACTTTTTACCCTTTTTTGGGCCATTTAGGGCTTGCTATATGGTGTGAGGTTCCTCACTGTGTTGAAGACCGTACGGTGACCCCTAGATGCTTTGTTTTGGGTCGTTTTAACCTGGATATGGGATGTTGTCTCCTTGACATTTACCCTATTTCTTTTCTTTTTGATATTAACATAAAACCGGCATATTTGAAATCCGAACCTAATTCGCCAAATATAGAAACACCTGTTAGCATTTCCGATTGTGACTATCTTGTTCAAAACCTTCGACTTGATTATGAGTGGCTTCAATTTGTTATTTTAAGTAGTGAAGTGTTAGATTAAGAGCCAGTTTCGTGGTCAGCATATCATTTCAAGAAAGAGAGAGGAACAAAATGAACTGTAAACATCAGCAATTCATCTTGCTACAACTTTGGCAAGAACAGGCTTATTCAGTAGCCGCGATGAAGCATGCTATAGATAAAGTAAAGGAGATAACAACATTCTTTAATCCAAGACAGACATCTGTGATGACCTGTGACCATTCTGTATTTGTTCTTGCTTAACAAATACAGTCGGAATTGCCAGAACATTATGGTGAAGATTGATTTGTTGTTATAATTTGCCGTTTGCACATTGAAATGGCTGCAATCAAAGTAATTGGTGATTTGCTTAAAGGAATTGGATGGACGACTGCATTATCCGAAGCTGGCAGTGCCTCTTCAGGAACTGCAGAATCATTCCTGTCACTTACAAATCTAGCTAAGACAAGACAAGCAATCCAAGTTACTGCCTGTTGCTTGAATAGATTGCTAAAGAAGTCTTATCAAGAAGCTACTGGCAATATGAATTATTGAAATAGGTGATATATTTTCATAGTGTTCCCAGCAATAAAAAACAGATTCCTCAGTTTCAATTTTGGACTACTATTCTTAATCTTGAACTGCTTGTTCTCTCGTTTATCAGCGCATACAGAGAGTCTAATTTCAGACTTTACAAGCAATCATTATCATCAATTATCCCATACTTTTTTGTGCTCGATCATATAAATTATGCTCGATGGCTACCAATCCACCTTCAGGATATGTTTGCATTGCGATCAAAGCACGCACATGTATACGAAGAATTCAAAAAAGGGAATTTTACTATCAGAAAGATTTATAACACGTTTTCAAACATTGCCCTAGATCAAGGCTATGAACAAAGCAATGCCATTGTTAAAGCTGATGGTGGTGCTATAAGTTTGACTGAAGAACCAAGTTCATTAAGGCGGTGGATAGCGGCGGGATCTGAAATCAGCAGACTGATTAATATAGAATCTATCTTTCAAGTCGTTGATTATCATAGTTCTACTTTCGAAAGTGCGATAACTTTTGATAATCAACGACTTGCAAATGATAGATTTTATTTCTCTAATTCTAAACTTAGTCACATTTTTCATGAATTTTTAGTTTCTATCCCTTCACAGGCCTCTAAATCAATAATGTGACGTCACCGGATATAAAATTTACATTGCATGGAAGTCAACAAAAGCAAATCGGTCATATGTGATTCAAGATAAATAAACAATGTATTCTCTGAGTAGATACTTTTTAAATTGTTTTATACTCGAAAAAAATATATTTCAGGTATATTTTGCTATTTGAAGAAAAGTTCGTGACCTTATCAATCTCAATGAAATCGCGAGATCAATTAACCCACATGTTGGAGAACACTCTGATCTCCCATGCTTTGAAATTAATGAGAACAGCATAAGAATTGGAGAAATGAGTTTTCATCATTGTGTGACAACGTACAACAGATGAAACCAAAACACCATGCTGGACAAAAGGATTTTTTGGCAAAAGTCAATAGGCTTCAGAGCACCGTATTAGAAATTGGCAATCCGTTTGAAGAAGAGTCGCAAGAACTATTTAGTTTGGATACAAAAGATGTTGCTGATCCTGAATGTGCAGACGAAATATTGACAATTGCAGAGAGAAGAGGGGTTCATACATGTTTGTTAAGGTGCTGGTTTTTATGAGCGACTGCAAAAGAACAAATTTCGGATGTTAAGTCCAAAAGCAAAACCTGAAATTCAAAGTTAAAGTTGGCAAATCTTAATGATGACTGCAATCTTTTTTCGAAACCTTTTATTTCTTGTCAGAGTTGGCAATGCGATCTTCAAGAATTTTTTTAAGCATGAAAATCAAAATTTTTCCACCTTCTCGTTCACAAAATGGTTTAATGAACACAGGTATCAAGTCACAGTTGATGCGTTTCTTAGAATCTGATCTTGAGATGCCAAAAGATGCTCCAGATTCCTTGATCATTGACGGTGCTTCCTTCGTCAACTCAAGGCAACCAGCATCGAGCCGGACCTTTGATGATTATGCCAATGACATAATCATCCCGACAATCACATCGATGGCACACAATCATGATAGAGTGGATATTGTCTTCGATGTTTACTGAGACGACAGTTTTAAGGGTTAAACCAGACGAAAACGTGGCAAAGGCTCCCGACTCCCGACGAAAGGTTGCTGGAAACAGTAGGCCACCAAAATCATGGAACACGTTTCTTCGATGCGATGAAAACAAGATAGAACTCTTCTGCTTTTTAGCGGAAAAAAAATTCTTAATTGACACAAACACGACAATCTTCGTAACTAAAGAAGAAAATTTTCTAAGCAATAAGCTTGCCAATGACGACTATATGTCACCTTGTAGTCATGAGGATCCTACAAAGTGTCAAAGCTCTAGGTAATATGGACTCTGAAATCTGGTTCGGACAAATTCATCCGAACGAGAATAAAAAAAGAAGAATAATAACTAAATTTGTAATTGCAAGCAATAGCCGATGTCGCCCCTTGCAGCAAATTCGATGATTCCACCTTGTCTGCAGCGTCAAAATTTACCTAGAAATCGTTGCGGCCATCTTGGAAATGTCGGCCATTTTAATTTTTTTGTTGTTGAATGCCCATCTTCTTATGGTGATTCATATTTTGCCAAATATGGATGAATTCTGTCAAGGCATGTTTGAGATTTTATGATTTTCATGGAAATCCTACAAATTAAAAGCGTTGACGTAACTTGGCAGCCATCTTGAAAATGGCAGCCATTTTGAATTTTTTTATGGAGGTACAATTTCATAAGGTGATCCAACTTTGTACTAAATTTTAATGAATTCTGTCCAGGCATCTCTGAGAACGAAGCCGGACGAAAATTATTAGAAGAAAGAAAGCGGAATAATAATAATAATAAAAGAGAAACAGTCAAAAAACAATATATCGTCCCGACTACGTCTGGGGCGACATAACTAGATTTGCAATTGCGAGCATTAGTTGATGTCGCCCCTAGCAGCCAATTCGTTGATTCCATCCTGTTCGCAGTCTCAAAATCTACCTAGAAATCAATTTTCGTTGAAATCCGGCAAAGTTGAAATTTTGACAGATTATGGCGGCTATATTGGAAATTGCGGCCATTTTGAAAATAAAAAATATTCAAACACACCTCTTCATATGGTGATCCAACTTCTGATCATGCATCACTCAGTAATCGACCGCACAAACCATGGCTGGAATAATAATATAAAAAAAATACTAAGAAACGGATGAATAACTATGTAGTCACGACTACGACTGGGGCGACATAATAAGAAACGCAACAAAAACAATAAGTCTCTCGACATCGTTTGGGAGACTTAATAATAAGGAACGCAACAAAAACAATAAGTCTCCTAACTTCGTTCGGGAGACTTAATAATAAGAAAGGCAACAAAAACAATAAGTCTCCAAAAATTAATAACAAAGAAACGGAATAATAACAATATGTCTCCCCGACCTCGTCTTTGGCGACATAATTATGAAACGTATATATAAATAAATACAAAAAAGGAAAAAATCGGCTTCACCCGAATATCCTTGCAGAAAAACCTGACGCGCCAAAACGTCCATTACATTGCGGTAGGGTCCGGCAGCAACATTATAAATGTTAAGCATTACATATAAAATATTTCAAAATTGTTTAAAAGATCAAACTGTAGACAATTACAAGAGTTCTGCTAACTACTGGTCCACAGCCATCAAAGGTATCCAATCTGTCTAATAATGACAATATCGTGATCGTGTTATTTTTGCCATGCTTGTATCTCTAACTGAAATTAATACACGTCAGAGATGACCAATCTTGCACATATTAAAGCACAATAATCAAATGGTTTAGTATTAATGTAGCAAATAAACGAACTTACAAAAATTGTAAATATCACAACACCATTTTAACTAACTCCTATAATCCGTTTTATGATACATTTTTCTTCTTATTTATTTTATTTTATTTTTTGTTTTTGTTTTTGTAAGATACATTGTAGTCGTTGTTCTAAAATGTGTATTGGCAACAGCAGGTGAATCAGTTTTATGTTTCTATATTGTTTTTTTTATTATATTGTGACAGTTGGAAGGCAGAAAAAATACTGACATTATTCTTTCATACATATTAACTAGTTCCACTGTATATTTAATTCAAAATTATGGCGTGAAAATATGTTGCACTGAAATGTCTTTTGTTACCCTTTTTAAAGATTATTGCAGAATTAATCTTTCAAAGTAAAAACCATAAAACAAATGATATAAACCAATAATAATAATAATTCATAATAACATCATTATAATGATTTTAAGCTTGAAATAAAAGAAACTTCTGATATACATACTTCAGATTCGTACTTTTATCTTATGTTGTATATTGACGAAAATAGGCGTTTGTTATTTAAGCTATATGACAAAGTTGATGGGTCAAACTTCCAAATTGGGGACTTTCTCTTTCATGCCCGAAGTGACATAAATTATATGTTGATACTCATAATTCGAAATCTAAAATCCCGTTCATTTCTCAAATGGATTCTCTCAAAACATTTGTTTTTTTTCCATACTCAATAAAATTCGCATGATAAACTATAATCACGAGAGAAAGGTTTCATTCAAAGCAACGATGAAAAACAGGTGTGTAGTAAGCCATTTTTCAACAGAAAAATGGTATACCAATGGGTACAATTGTTCCATATGTTTCCACCTGTTTTGTCTATTGCCTCATGGACTTCAAATTGGCTCTGGACAATTCTGTTCTTTAATTTTATTATAACCACTATCCTTCAGAACTAGGGATGAAGGAAAGGTCAGAAACCACTAGATCTACATCTTGTTTGGACTTACATCTCGAACATGACGCAAATCATCTCAGTACTAAAATTAACGACTTAAGGGAAGAATTAAATTTAAAATTTACCAATTTGCCTAAATGGAACATGCTATTTGTTACCAGCAAAAAACCTACCTCTATAGCGTATCACTTCGCAGTTGATTTGTTCCTTTCGAATCAAATGAAGACTTTAAAGGCAAACGACCTAATTGTGCTTGCTCCCCTTCCCCATTTAATTATAGTCCGGCTGGACACGTTATAACTGGTGAATCAGGTATTGTAGAGAACCTCAAACTTCGAGGGTCCCAAATTCTGTTAACTCCAGCACATCAACTGGAAGTACAACTACGAGATTTGGATAGATGCAGTTGAGGACTATGGTAGGAAGTGGACAAAGAAAGAAAATGAGGACGAAGAGACATTGTCCGACTATCACGTGCAAAAGTCATTAATGTTGAATCGCATCCAGTGCTTGAAAACAATAATAAAATCCAGAAACCACAGTATATTTGAAGATCCCATCATGGTAAAAATTCTGACCAACCTCCGTGAAAAAATACTTCGTAACCCTGCAGACAAAGCTTCTAATAACATACTGTTCGTGTGTAAGAAAAACTCGACTGCCTTGTGAAGGAGATGGGCGTCGACATTTAATCTGAAAACCCTACTTTATACACCCCTACTACAATATCGAATATCAAAATCACACTTCAGCTTTAGCATCCTTTTGCGTCGGAGCCGACGATGAAAACAGTAAATTCCCTTAAATCTAATTGGTACCTTAACTTCATAAAAATCCATACTAACAGAGATTCATTGCCGGTTCTTCCACTTGCACCATAAAACATCTTTCACAGCTCCTCACTACTTTGTTGACCGCAGTCAGAGATAGCCTGAAACTTCACTGTGATATAGGTTGATCTACGAGCGACATGAAGAAAACGCGGATTCTTAAAAATTTCACTGAAAATGTCGAACGCAGATACTTTTTAGTAGTAGGGATAATTCAAACATACTTTGTTAAGAACCGTACTGATTCAAATAAGAAGTACACTCAGACTGACGTAATCAAAATGTTAGAATTTTGTCGAATTTGGAGGTCGCGTTTTCCAACGGACAATATGGATTCCTACGGGAACTAAAGGTGTGCCACTTTTAGCTGACCTTTTCGCAACTCGAATGATGCCTAGTTTTTACAAGGGGTTATACAAAGAAAACAAAATTATTTAGCAAAGACTTGTAGTTTTAGCTTCCGCTACATAGACGATGTACTTTCTCTTAATAACCCAAAATGTAAGGAATATTTACATGAGAACTAACCAAATGAGCTTGAGAGTAAAGAAACAACTGTTTCTTTCTATTTAGATCATATTTGGTAATTAGTTCTCTATCAGTTTTTAACCATCTTTGATTTTATGGTCTTCCAAATTTTTAGATTTTATCTGCACTGAAGAGACATAAGTTGTCGAAATGCGCATATGCAGAATCAAAATTCACAGTAACTTCGGTATTTAGTTATCTGACACAGCTACTTCAGCTTCGTACCTAGATCTTCTGTTGTATATTGACGATAATGGGCGTTTGAAATCTAAGCTATATGACAAGCGTGATGATTTTAACTTCCCAANTATTTCCGCGTTTTCGGTAACTTTGGTATTTTGTTATTTGTGACTGCCTAAGACAATTGTGCTCCCGTTTTTCCTCTGAACGTTGATTTTCTTTTTGTAATAACTGTATATTTCGATCCTGTGGTTTTTTATTGACGTTGTTTTATGTTCTTCGAAAATCTATGATAAGCAACCATTAAGAAACAGAAAAGAATTGAAAGTCCCAGACAAAGCTCGTAAATTGTTTTTGCAGATTCATATGAACTAATGTTTTTCACAAAGTACTGTTACTCCATTTTGTAATAAAGCATTGTTTTGATTTCTATTAAAATCGAGATGGATTTAAATAGATATCAAGTGTGAAATGTAAACAAGAACGATAAAGATGTCCTAAACTTTGTAAAAACGCTTATGCCTTATTAATACGTGGTTCGATTGAACTCCATATATTCGAATTAAGTTTTGTCGAATTTGGTGGCAAACAACAGGGGTACCCTAGGGGGTTCAATGTGCGCCATGTTTACCTGATTTATTCCCTTATTCGTATGAAGCCAGTTTCACACCACGACTAGGTAAGAAATATACAAAAATGTAATAAAATTAGCCAAATGCTTTAACTCTAGTTTCCGTTGTATAAATGCTATTCTTAGCAAGAGTGCTTAGTGGATTTCCCGTTTTAGAGTAGGATCTTGATATGCCAGTACCTCCGGCGTATGACATCTACATAACACAACTCAATGATTTTATCGTTCCTGTAGTTCGAACAACAATTCTGTCCTAGAGTGAAATTACTCTTTCAAAACGTTAAATATAGAATCTATCCTTTCAGGTCGTTGTTTATCATAGTTCTACTGTCGAATAGGTTAAACTTTAAAAGTTCGAGCTTTAGCGAGAACTTTCATTTCTTTACCTTTAAGACAGTAGAACTATGATTATCACCAACTTGGAAATGACCAATGCTGTGACATCACCGGATATGAAAGTTACATTGTCTGGAAATCAACAGAAAACAAAGCTGTAATATGCGATTCAAGACCAATATGCAATGTATTCTTCGAGAAATTACTTGTAACATTGATTTGGACTCAAAATAATTGTATTTAAGGAATACTACCCGTGCTTTAGGTGTATGCTTTTATAGTATTACAATTATGGCGTGTTTGTCCGTGTGAGAATTATTCATACGTTTAGTAATTCATTTATTTTTTCAATTTGGCTGTTCAAATATTTTCATTGTTTTTACTGAAATGTTATACCTGTACACACGACTATTTTTGCCCCTTCAACCTTAGTTACACTGCAAAATTTGCCAACATCTATTTCGATGTGCCCCGTGTTGTCTATCGATGTTGTTTTTTGCCCTTATTTTTGTCTTTCGTCAGGCTACTTAATGACAAATATTTGTAGGCATACATTGCCCGGTTTCATTTTTTTACTCACTGACCGCTCCCCACGTGTATTGCTTCAATGACATGTTTAAGCTGCGATCGATGTTGCTCAACATTTTTATTCTCTTCTTATAATCCTGGTGCTTTCAGCTGGATAACCCTGATCATCGCCAAAGTCGGGTGGGGAGCAAGGGAGTGACTTTGATAAAATTTTAGAGGGTTGACAGTTGTTACAATGATTTCATGGGTCATATTAATGTTTTAATTTTGAAAATGAGAATAGAAATTTATAAGTAAATTGAAAGTTTAATACCGAACGAACAACATCAACTATTACATAAGACTGGACCTTTTATTGGGAGTTTTACGTGTTCCATGCTGCGAGAGTTGTGTGCTCTCTATACATTTCAGTTATGGTGAACTTGTTCATGAGAGGATATCTCATATGGATACTCTATCATATTTTGAAATTTCATTTGTTTTTGTTATTTCCAGATGTTATTCTGACTGTTCTGTATAGTGTGCCCACATCT
>MJUU01009726.1:13523-29250 GCA_002080025.1 Modiolus philippinarum
GTGGGTAAGCGCGTAGAAATCAAAGGTACTGGTCGTGGGTAAGCGCGTTAATAAAGAAAAACGATAGAAATTTGATGACGAAAATATAGAAGAAGCCAACAATTATAAATATCTTGGTGTTTATTTTTCAAGATCACTTACGTTTAGTCACCACGTTAATTCTTACGTCAAGGATAATTTTGAACGAAAGTTTAATTACATGATTAAATTACTAGGCGAACATGGTTCTTTCAACCGTATATCATTTGGCGATGCCCTTTGGAACTCCGTAATTCGTCCTTCTATGTCTCATGGATCTGCTATGTGGCTTCCGTCTTCTACAACTAGCCATCAAAGGTTAGAAACGTTTCAATATAAAACAGTGAAACTTATCTTTAAAACTAATATGACAGTCCCCAAAGCTTCAGTCCTTTTAGAATTAGGATGGGAACCTATCAATGATTTTACGGATAGGCAAAGAGTATCTTATTTCTCCAGTTTACAAAAGTTGGACAATTCTAGACTCTGCAAAATTGTTTTGATGAACTGAGGCAATGCAGTTTACAGAAGGGTTGGGATTATACAGAATTTTTGAAAAGGTAGGATCGATTTTTATTACGAATCGGATGTAAATGTTAAAGTTTTTAACAAATTTTTTGGGAACTTTGTTCACGACAAAGAAATTCAGAAAATGAGAGAGAAGAGTAGACTCTACATGTATTCAAATTTCCCCCTTAGTCGGTGTCAACAAGCTTACCTTTCAAATGATCTTGATTTTCAAGGTACGAGACTTAAAATGTTCGCGCGGACTAACACCCTTGCTGTAAATCTAATTCTCCATAGAATGAACTTAAGAGAAAGTTCTTTATGTCAATCTTGTGATAACAATTCCGAAGAGTCTTTGGAACATTTCTTACTACACTGTCATGCATATGAATCTATCCGAAGCTCCCTTTTTCATGAAATTGACGATTATCTACGTGATATTCTACCAGGATTTTGCTTCACTGAGTTGTCGCCGTTTTATAAACTTCTTGTTTTAATTGGTGATTGTTTTAACTCATATGATGAAAATGTTACTAAATATCTTGATTCAATAAGTAAAAAAATGTTATCCCAGATGTATAATATTAGGAAAACAATCACTGAACAATTTTAAAGATAGAATATTAGGAGAATTTTACACATTTTAACTTACTGCATTTATTTTAGTACTGATTGATCATAATGAACATTTTAATTATTGATTTGTGATTCTTATACTGTATTATATGTATAGTGTTTTATTTTTCCTATGTGCATGTAGTTAATTTTAATAATAACTGTGATATTAGACGCACTTGCATGAACCCTGCATGCAAGTGCCCCCGTTGTAAAGGGGTAGTTTCTGAATAAAATATATATTTCTATATTACAATGGAGAATATTATCCCTAGAAGAACAACTACACTAGAAAGTACGCGATGTAACATTCTATTTGTTCAACAAACTCCTCTATCACAATTTTTTGCCTAATTAAAAGAGGAAAAGATCGAAGAAGACAAACTGAACCAAATGAACAGAATTCTGTAAAAAAAAAGAAGATTTATACCTAAGAGCTAGCAGCTACAATGTAATTGTTTAGCTACTGGAATGGTGAATTACATGATAAATTCAGCAATTCATTTAATATGGTGGGGGTAATGGATAATACCATCAATGAGCAATAATTCATATCTCCTTTATGACTAATAACTCAATTATTGTCTCTACCATATATAGAACTTTTAGCCACAATTTCACTTGCAATATGTCAATTTCACTTGCAATATTTCAATTTCACTTTTTCCATTTTAGGTTCTTTATTATTCTTGTTCCCTAAGAACTGTGTTGTTAATCTTTTACTCAGAATATAAATGCATTCAAATCTGGATAATGTTATCTTCCCTAAGATTTTTTTCTGTGTTTGGTTTCATGCCTGTAAATAGGGTTTGTAGATAGCGTTCAATTATATAGGAATTTGTTTTTTGTTTTTTGTTTTTTTTTGCAGAAATATATAAAGTCACAGTAAACTAAACTTCATTAATGACTGATGTAATATTTAGATGAAAAACGTTTTTTCCATTACCTATTACCTAAAAAGATCAACTTACATAAACCTTTAATTGTTTCTCTAAAAGACCATCAGGTACGAATCCTTGGCGGAAATCAGACAGAGCCTCCTCCTGGATTTCAATTAACTTCTGTACAAGTTTGTCTATTTCTACGGTGTCAACTGAACAGCTTTTGTCAGATTCACTCAATCTTTCTTCAATATCCTTTGAAGAATTATTCGTAAGCTTTTCTATGACTTGCTTATGTTGTAGGTTCTGTTTATTTTTCTGTGGACTATCTGGCTGTGGTTTCGGTACATGTGTACCGGAAATCTGTAATTCGATTTGACCAGGTTTGTTGGCGGCCTTTTGTTCATTTCCTTTTAATTTACGTACTTCCAAAAAGTCGTTGGTTCTTTTGTTGTATGTGTATCGTCCAATCTTTATTGCTGTATAGTACAAAAATGTAATATTAAAAATTTCACCATGATGGGTATTACTCGTTTAGCAAGCAAGCTATTCTTCCGGGCTTATGGGTAGCATGATCTTAATTTCCTTCTTCAAAAGTTTGAGTCGTTCATTGTATAATTGACACAAGCCACAACGAGGACTACGATATCAGAATAAAGAAATTACCAGTGGTAAAACATGAATATTTTCACCTCTATATGAATTATTTATTGTTTTGATAGGACAAACATCGATTTGCTTTAAATCTGCTACTGATGTGCAAAAGCTGCTTACATGAGAGCTTGTCAAAGATCGGGATATCTTTCAGGAATTCAGAAATTCCGTCTTTTCTCGATTGAGGAACAGCGAAACAAGAAAATAAGACGATGATTTTTTTATGAGTGAAAAATATTCCGATCTTTTATTTTGATCTGTTTCATGCAAAGAATATGATTTTTATTTTCACTAAAACTTTAATGGAGAAGCAGCTCTGTCTCTTTATTGCAATGGAAAAAAACAAGTGGCAATACTTTCAATGAATCAAAGTCAAGCTTTACAACCCATGCCTACATTCTGTTACCTTAAAAAGACTACACAGTGTATACATTTCAAACAGGAAAGATTACAATTGTATACAACGTGTCTTTTAAACGACCGCAGATCCGTTTTACAATGTAAGCTTGGGGTGTAAACTTTGACTTCTGTTCAGGTAAACTTTTGCCACTTGGTTGACCGTAGCAATAAACATACTTCCGTGAAGTCACGTCATTTGTGATGTTTCGTCACAGATACTGCTGTTGTTTCATAAAAATACTAGTGAACAGTTCTGATTGGCCATTTACCGAGGTCACGTGAGCTTGTCTTACCTAGTAAATGGCCACCGTCTTTTGTCGAGTTTTGTTTTCTTTTCAAGGCAAAAGTCTTTAGTTCCATGTATGTTTTGGAAAACTTTAGTGAATAGTTGTACGACAATGTTTTTCTGTCAACAGTTGCTTAAGTCAGAGTTGTGCTGCATTGTAACCTTTATCATATATAGGACGTCAGGTTAGAATTCTTTGTCTAGTTACCGGGGCACTGTAGTTTATTTGTATGACAAAATTTTGTCATTTTTAAGTTAATAGTTCTTTTCTCTCTCCTATCTGTAGACTAGTCAACAATTGCAGTAAAATTTAAGGCCTGTATCGGTATAGCTGCAGCTTCTGTAAAACTGCTTTTGAGAATTTTTGCATAATTAACATGAAGAATTCGAATTTATGTTGACCTATTAACTTGGCTTTGCATAATTTCTTACAGTTAAGCTCAAATTGATAAAAATCAGCATATACTGTATATTGCTAAAAGGAACAGATGTTTTCATGAGTCTTTCTAGCCTGGATTATAGAAGCTTACATATTAATCCGCGCCTCATATGACTGGTATATACAGTATTATGTATGTCATGTTGAAATACACCGAAAGAAGACAATTTAATCGCTTCACTTGTGGGGGGTCTTGGGTTCAATAATCGTCTGTTGAAATTTAAGATCATTTGGTACTTTTTCGTAAGGCAAAGAACATTTAGGGTTGAGAGCATACAAAAGCTGAAAATTCGAAAAATATACAAATGTGGTGGTACGTCCGCTTGTAAATAGTCCACTCGCAAGGCAGAACGCTAGCAATCAGGGGAGCAAAATATGTCCAGTACTTCAGTGCTGGCTCGAAAACAGAGATAATTTGGGAATTTCCTAATATCTAAAATTAAGAAAATGGTTTAAACTAAGGAGTATTTTACTTGTGCAATGTCCTGTCCTTACCTTTTGTGATCCAATGGTTTTA
Source organism: Modiolus philippinarum (assembly GCA_002080025.1). Taxonomy (NCBI): domain Eukaryota; kingdom Metazoa; phylum Mollusca; class Bivalvia; order Mytilida; family Modiolidae; genus Modiolus; species Modiolus philippinarum. The sequence goes on from MJUU01009726.1 coordinate 17,840, forward strand.
TTGTTCTCAACAGCTATTAACCATCTCTGATTGATTATCTTCCAAATGTATGTTTTGATTTTATCTGCACTGACAGACATAGGTTGAAGTTTTGCCAACTGCAGACACTGAAATTACGTTAATCTCGATCTTATATTGATTAAACAAGGAGTCAAAAACGGTTCTCTGTTCATGTGCAATGTCAATGTACATCAGTAGACCTATTGTTCATATTTTAAATTTTCCGTTTAGAATATCAACGGCAAAAATAAGTCTGTGAATAACCCTTTGGAAATCCCATTTTTTTCATACGCTTGATTTAACCCTGAATTAATTGAATTATTAACACAAATAATATTTACCATCCTGCGACATCCCAACTTCCAAACACTTCATGTATCTGCAATAAGAACATTGAGTTCGTTTCCCTGTTCCAAGTTTACAATTGCCCCCTTCACGTATACATGTATACATCTCTTTATTGTGGTGAATTTTTACTATGCTTCGGCGGAAAAAGCCCTGCAAAACAAAACAACGACTAAAGCATCATGTTCAATCAACTCTTTTGCAACTTACATTGTTGTATTTACTACTTAAACTATTTTCCAAATGACCATTCTAAGCAAGAGATCTTAATACAAAACGTCTTTTGTGAATAGTAGGGACCAGCGGTCCGAAATCAGTTTGAAATATCAAATCACATTCTATAAAGACTTTCCTTGCCTCCTCTGCTTGGTCGAAAAAAATGAATCGCAGTTATAGATATACAACAATACCTCAACTTAACAAAGGAAATTAGCAATACAGGTGGATAGAACTTTATCTTCATTTCTGGAAATCAAAAGAGGACAATCAACCGTAGGAAATACTATCAGACAATTAATTCGATTTTTAACCAATAAACTACACTGAAACAATATGTTTGAAGGTAAATGAAATTCGTTGCTTTCATAACATTACAGATGGGATCAGACGCAGCAAAGCCAGGAACGAAATTCAGTTTTCATATCATGTGTACACAGAATACAGAATTTACATGTTTATATACTTTTATTAGTGTGATTATAATACTTATATTACAGGCATTTCTATTTTATACTTGACCAATATATACAAATAATATTTAACTAACCTTACACGGCTCACATGTGTTTACTCCGTAGTGAAGTCCAGACGCTTTCTCCCCACAAACTCGACATGGCGGGAGAGAATCTGGATCTGGAGGATGCTGTTTACTTCGTTTAAATATTTTCTTTGTGCTTTTAATTTTTGGAATAGTACTTGTCGTGGTTGTGTCATTTTCTGACGTTGTTGACTCGTTTTGAGAAACATTTTCCTGTCCAGGCGATTTTATTTCCGAACTTGAATTTGATGACGATGGCGAACTGCTTTCACTTAACTGATTGGACAACGATGAAATGTTTGGTTTATCTACATTATAAGGAACATTTTTGTACGTAGAAGTTACAGAAGTATCCTGCAGAGTCAGTGAATTCGTCAACAACACACAATTATCTTCTACAGACACCATTTTGGACTTGTCTTGGAACGAATACTTCGTTGTCATGGCTGCAGGTACCGAATCAGAAAAAATACATATAGCAGTCGTTAATAAATTATCGTGTTAATGAAGACATCTGGATATTATCCATTTATTGTTATTAATTTTTTAGGCTTATAATCTACATTAAGGTGCAATGTCACGGTTTTTCATTTGCCAGCTGTTAGACCTTTATAAACGAAAGCATTGTGATTGTTTTATATTTTGCCCAATAGAAGCCCTAGTATATACTATTAGAAATTTGTTTTGCGAGTATGGACTCCTCAGCTTGTACTGTATCAAGTGCGATAGCACGAGATGCAATACGAGCTGAGAAATCCATCCGAGCAAAACAAATTGCTAATAGTGTTTTATCGCTAATTCTGTTATTGAAATATATACAAGATATACGTTTTTTCCAAAAATGAAATATTTTTTTTTGTTAATGATGTTATTTTGGTTAAATATAATGCTTTTTTCCTTTGGTTATTTTTGTCACGAAACAGTACGCGTCGTGATATTGATACGCTGTTGCTAACGTCGATAATTATCGTCGCCCGGAAACAACTGAAAATTAAGCAAGTAATACAAACTGACAAAAAATTATGGTCACCATAGTTACGAATTTCGTGAAGGAATTACCATATCAGGATAAATATTGTAGCAAAATTTAGTTTATGGATCACATAAATGCGAGAAGCCAATATATACGATCGATCATTTCATCTTTACGACATTTATGTGAACTGATCGACCATAAAGATAGACTCGGAGAATTTATGTGGTTCCCGCTTCACTAAGATGATATACTTGCATTTACGATCGTTTTAAGAAAAGATCTTTGTGACATAATTTTGAAACATTTCATCTAAAGATATTGATAAACAATACTTGTGTAAAATACAATCGCGGCGTTGTCTTTCAAAATGAAATAAAAAAATAAAATCGAGAAAAATCGAATGAAATAAACATCTAATGAATACTTCTTTTCAAAACGTACTGTTTAGAAAAATAAAATGAACAAAATATAAAATCTATTTCAATTTATGGAAGGGCAAAATGATACGGTCTTAAGATCAACACATCCTGCAAGTTAAGTTGAGTATGAATATCAATTTGATGAAGTTCCAGTAACAATCTGAATTAGCAAATGAACATTTTTTGCTCAGTGAACCTCTAAAATCTGCAAAATCAAACTTGATCAGGTGAACAACATACCCTGGAAGTTTGTTTGGAATATGACTTACAATTTTGTAGAAGTTTCAGATTAACAAAATGAACCAACAAATGAATTTGAGTTATTCTGGCTCAATAAACCTCTAATATCTATAAGATTAAAATATTAAGTACCAGATGCACAACAAGGTCAGGTTACAATACATCTGTCAAGGGGGGGACCCAATTTTTAAAAACCCCTAGGAATTTTAAATTTTTTCCGACCTAAGGGGGGCCCGGGCCCACCCGGTCCTCCTAAATCCGCCATTAATTTATATGGTAGATCTTAAACAGACATACCGCGTCTTCGTGCGATTACATATAGAATAATGGTAGTTTTGAAGGTCGAGACAGAAAATATCACCGTATCGCGGCGAGTCCGATAGGACGAGCTGTGATACTAGTGATATTTTCTGTCGAGACCTTCAAAACTACCATTATTGTTCTTATCGGCAACATCGTAAGAGTCATGATGTCAATTTCATGACGTCATTGCCTGATATTTTCTTGTATCAGGTCAGTACGGAGATACTGACAATATCAGTCAGTAAGATCAAAGAGAAAATATACATATTGCCGATAATATTACATACCACATGGAAGGGTTTCAACCATTAAAAAGAACTCAATTTCCACTGATGTGAAATAGATGTAGATAGAACCCGTGATATAGACTTGTATTATCTTTTTGTGTCTTTATTTTTTTGGCCATTCACCACACATAGGGGGAGGATTTGGATCCAAGAAAACGAGTTTACCCCAACGAAATTTTTGCGCCTGTCCCAAGTCAGGAATATATTGGTCATTGGCTTGTCCTTGTCGTCTTATAAAATTTTAGTTTCTTGATATTTGGGTTATTGGATGTGGTTTGTTTCCATTGATTTATTCACTTTTATACCTTTTTGGGGCCATTTAGGGCTTGCTATATGGTGTGAGGTTCTTCGCTGTGTTGAAGACCGTACGGTGACCGCTAGATGCTTTGTTTTGGGTCGTTTTAACCTGGATATGGGATGTTGTCTCCTTGACATTTACCCCATTTCCTTTCTTTTTCATATACATTGGGGGGCTCGGTTTTGCATGTATATTAACACCATGGGGAAGTCAGAACAGACACCAACTGAAACAACTGTCAACAGAAATTTAGGAGAAAATTTCACATACAATCATTTTTTCTTCCATTGTGTGTATAAAATTATCGATGAGTTGACTCATACAAGATCGTGACTCATATCCATGTGACGTAAAATATGTACCCGAACCAAGCCTTTGTAATGATTGTGTAATCTAAATAAATATTTGAATGTATTTTATAAATTCCCATTCATAAAAAAACGCAGCACTCATATGGTTGAATGGAAATAAAAATCTACATAGACATAACAAAAACACAGTGAAGTGATAAATCCTTTAAAATTGTGTAATGATGTAATGTGAAACATATTATCATTTCCATTTTTATCTGTCGTGTGTTTCACTATGGGGAGGTTTACTGGCGATTATATAATTACCAGTTGTATTTGATTATCAAACCCTCTTCATGGTTATCGGATTTCCATATTTTGTCATAATTTTCCCAACTTACCGTATACATGTACTTAGTGGTTACAAATGTAATTTATTCACCGATGTTATTGTTAATTTCTCTCTCTAGATGGCCATTTTGACAACTTCAGTGCAGATAAAATCAAAATATTTAAGAAGCAAAAAATCGAAAGATGTATTAACCCGTTATACATGTTAGAGAACAAATAACTAACAGTTAAGAATAGATCTTTGTTTGACAGCGATACTTCTCAGTTTTTTTTTTTATATAAATTTGTGAAATTTCGAAGTCTCAAAATGGAATTATAGCTATACAAGGCTAGCACCAGAGTAGAACTGAATACTGGTTTGAGGATGAGTAGGATCATCGAGCAGAATCATCGACCCAGTGGTAATAAATAACTATATATACATCATGTTTGACAGCAAAGATGTATCACGTAGATTTCATGTCTTTGCAGGCCATTATTATAATGTTAGGGTGTGTGTGTGTGTGTGTGTGTGTGTGTGTGTGTGTTGAGAGAATAATCATTCCTGCCAACTATCCCTATATTTGTAGAAGCTGGATTTTCTTCCCTAAGAACCACCCCTATTAAGCTGAGTTCTCGGTAATAAGAATTGTCCGGTTCAGAGTTCGCGTATATGTGGTCAAGTCCGGTTGAATAACGTTTTGTCCGGTTGTAAAAATGTCAACAAAACAGAATTTTCACCAAAAAACATGCAATTAACAGGTAAAATATTACCATTGTTACATACATTCATTTATCATTTATTCAGCTACCCCTTGGCCAAAATTTGGTAAAAACTATGCAAAAATGAGCGTATGCTAAAGCAAAAACGTGCAAGTTTGGTACTTAAATTTGATCACTAAATAAACTTATTATTTCACTTTTTCTAGAAATGATACTTTATATAAAGGTATTAGAAACTACAGTTATAATATATCTAATATATGGAAGCTCATTAAGACGCAGAACACAAACAAAATGCGTTTGCAAAAATGATGGATAATGTTTCGGTAAGGTATGGATAATGTTTAGCCACGACTTGGAGTTCTGTTTAATCCCGGTTTATAATAATGTTTAGGTAGAAAGATAAACTAGGTTTTAAAAAGACGCTTATTTTAAGAGTTTAATGGACCAGCATACCTCGTGGCTAAAAACGATATTTTTCGAAAGACATTAGTCTAAAGTTAATTTTTTGCCCTGTCGTAAAAAATTCCTACGGTGCAGTTTTCCGGAAATTCACTGAAAACGAAATATTTTGATTTTTGCCAAATTTTGATGGAATGTGAACAAAGTCTGCTCACTTAGATACGTTTCAATGATTGTTAATAAATATATTGCAAAACGAAATATGTTTATGTTAGCTATGATATCACAAAAGAAAAACGTTTTTGAAAACCTAGATGTCTCCTGGACTATGAGTTTACCTGCTGTCGAATGTTGTGGAATAAGTTTTTCAGCAAATTTTCTTTGTTTTTGTATAATTCAATGGATTTATCAATTATCCAAACGTTTTCGTTGGTCAAATATAAATCTATCGCATTTTTCTTATTTTTGAGGTATTCTACAAAAACCCGCTGAAAGACAAGACGTGGACAATCTTTATATTTCGCGGATAAACATTTTCTGTGCTCTGCTAAATATTGATCAATAGTTTATTATATGAAGAAATAACAACTAGGTAATGCAAAAACCAGAAAAATAAATAGCAACTGCCACTTCCGGTCACGTGACAGATGATTCAATATGGTTACCATACATACAAATGTTTTGCGTAAAATTTTTCATTCTGTTTTGTCGCAAATCGCCTTTTTATGCATATACTGGTTCAGTTTTTGTTCTTACAATTTTGGATTTTGTTTGGTTTGTCGCGCCATAAAACCGGTTTAACCAACGATTAATTTTGAAATGCATGTACTAAGTCAGTAAGTCAGAACCATTGCGGTTGACAGTGCCTGTACTAAGTCAGGACCATTCCGGTTGACAATTTTTTCCCGGTGGTTTTGTTCCTTAGATTTCGGCTCTTGACAAAATTGTGTTCGCTTAATTTGTTATTACCATTGGCGAATCGAAAGGGGGGTCCGGGGTTTGGAACCCCCTTTTTGGACAATCATGTATATTTTAATGAATATCTTGATGTTTTGAGAAATATCCACCAAAATTTTCTCGCCTCGCGCCGCTCTGCGAAAGTTCCTTTCACTTCTTAATTTGACCCCCCCTTTTCACGTTCCCTGGATCCGCGGCTGTATTACCCTCATTTGTCATAGTCTAAGGAATTTCTACTATATATATAGTCAGCTCGGTGTCTTGAAATAAAGTAAGAGATATAGAGTATTTGCCAGTTTAGTTGAGCTTTGAGAAGTAGATGCTAAAGCAACTATATAACTGCCCTACAGACGGACTGACAGACAGACACATGCACGGACAGACGGAAAGCGAAAAATATTGAGTATTTGAGTGTAAACTCTGCTGGAAGAGTCCTTTAGGAATTGTTTCAAAAACGTTGTCTGATTTTAATGTCGTCAAAACTTTGCCTTTTCTATTTGTAATAATTTTTCATGCGAGGGGGTCAGTAAACACGCAATCACAAAACAGTTAGAGAATGAATTTCCTTAAAACGATATTAAAAAATATCATTTAATGTTCCATTTTAATATTATAAGTGCGTTTAAGATACCTAATCTTTTTTGTAGGGTTTTCGGGAAAATCAACACCCCAAACTTTTTTTTCAGAATGATGGAGGGAGTGAAAAGTAACTGCCCTTTTTCAATTCAAATATTTCCAATATTAGTCTGATGGAGCTATTGTATTCTAGGGTATACTTCATATGTCAACTATGAAAAAGGACAAGTATGGCTTTTTTTTTTTGCTGATTTTCAGTCTTGACCTTTAACCTCAATTTTCTAAATTCTGCACCACTTCTGGGCAAAATAAACGCACCATAACTTCTTATACACTATATATAAAAATCAGCCATGAGGTATGCTGGTCCATTAAAGTTGAATTTTTTGCTTTAAGTCACTGTAATACTATGAATGGGTGCTGTGTTTAAGTTTCAGAGTACCGTATATTCGAAATATAAACGTGTACATACCCTTAACATGCATATGAAATAGCATAAACACCGCCGTTTGTGCAAACATCAATTTACATTTAGATCATTTCTCTATCAGTTTTTGAACATCTTTGAGTTTATGGTCTTTCAAACGTATAGATTTATCTGCACTGAAGAGACATAAGTTGTCGAAACGCGCATATGCAGAAAATAAATTCACAATAATTTCGGTATTTAGTTATTATTATTAGACACAATAAAGAAATACTAGTATTTTGATTATCTCCTCTGAAACCTTGTAACCACTATGATTTGAGAGATAGTTGCGATGTTTTCCTTTCGCAAATGACACTGGATATTTTTGAGTAGAACCAGGGTTTATTAAAGAACTGACAAACATCGACTATGACTTAACACCCAGTGTGACGGATGCCACGCGGGGAGCAGATATACAAACCTGATGGTGCATCAAGTTTTTTGTGTGGGTTCACATTGTTAGTGCTTTAGTTTTGTATTGTTTTGTTGTTTTATCTTAATCATGTTAGGTAAATTTCCCAAAAATAATGAGAGTTTCAGGCAATTTACCAAAATTAGAATCAAAGATTCTTTCAACCTGACAGTTGAAATTCATCATTATAACTCTAAATAATTGAAAAAGATATGGTTGCTAGGTAGAATTCCAAAAAATAATGGGTCTTTGAGAGTTTCAGGAATTTTACCAAAATTAGAATCAAGGTTTTTTGCAATCTGACCATTGAAAATGATAATTAAAACTATAAGGCATCAAAAAAGATATGGTTGCTAGGTAAAATTCCAAAAAATAATTGGTCTTTGAGAGTTTCAGGAAATTTACCAAAATTAGAATCATATTTTTGAAATCCTAATGTTCATACTAGCTGATGACATTAAAATGTTGCTTAATTATAAAACTTCATGTTGAAATTTAAAAAATTATTAGTCCTCGACATTTTCGGGAAATTTACCAAATTTGGCACCAGGTCTAAATTTTTTGGCCCCTTAAGGGCATGCCCCCAGGGGTCATACCAAAAGTCCGCTATCATCAGTAAATTAGATGCATATAATCGAACTTGTATGCAAAGTTTCAGCTTCCAAACATGAATACTTCAGAAGATTTCGCTTATTACTGGATATCTCGAAATACATTTTCGCTCATTTTTCCACCCTGGGGGCAAATTTCAAAATTCCGAAACCTTCGGCACAGACAACTTTTATAGTTTTACTAATACCCTCATTACAAGGTTTCTGCGATTTAAGGTGTAAGAGGAGTTCCAGCGGAATCGATTTTTTCGTTTTTTGGACCCCCTAGAGGCCATGCCCTGAGGGGTCATACCAAAGTTCCGACACGCTCTGTGAAGTTGCTACATAATATGTGAGTCCATATCCGAGTTTCAACTTTCTAGCCCAAATGACCTTTGAAATTTCTTCAATTATTGGATATCGCGAAAATTCGTTTTCGCCCATGATTTGCCCCTAGGGCGGTGGACCTAAATTCCGAAACCACAGTGCACTACTTCTGATCATACTCTAGTATGGTGCCAAGTTTCAAATTTGTATCTCTTATAGTTCCAGAGCTATCAGGGAGCATTACAAACGCACGTACGTACGTACGTACATACGGACGGACTGCATTACATAATCCCCCGCTTTCGCTAAGCGGGGGGATAAAAAGTCCATCAAACGTCCAGGTCAAGGTCACGAGGTCACGAGGTCCCAAATTTTGGTATCGTTTGAAAGGTCTTGCCACGAGGAATACACATGCAAAATATGAGAGCCCTATCACTTACCATTCAAAAGATATACCCAATGTTAAAGTTTTTTGTGGACAAACAGACAAACAGACAGACAGACCAAAAACTATATGCCCCCCGAATCTTCGATTCACGGGGGCATAAAAATAAAAACGAGGCCTTCGTCTCGAAGCATAGTCTATGGTATTAGAACCGAACCGTCAATCAAATGCGAACAATCCAAGGACAACAACATTGGGAAAACAGGGAAACAGCGACATAACATGAATATGGCACAGAAAAAAATGAAGGCACACAAACACATACAAAGATGAACAACACGGACCAAATAAAAACCATGGGTGAGATCAATTGCATCGGCTTTCTATAATACAACCGCCGTGTTGAACATGTCAACTCCGGTAATAAAGTCAAATACGGTAGAGGAAACAACGATTAAGCGTTTAAAGGGAAAGATATGTGCTCTTTTGGGAAACAGGTATCCCATAGCGGTCCACAAGATGGTAGTGTCGACCGTAAAATTCTAAAGTGGTTACTTCAAGTTAGCGTAAAATAACATGTTAAAGTAATCTATTTGTGAACAACCTTGCTCTATGAAGGAAATCACTGAATCATCCATATTGAATGTGGTAAGAATGTAAAAATCACAAAAGGGGCAAACCAATAATCGTTGTTACCACCTTTGAATTCTGTACGAAAATCTAAATTTTTTTCAAGGAAAAGAGCGTCCCAAGCCCAAGAACGCCCCCTCCCCCAAATCCGGTTATGCTGTGTTCCATGGAAATGGGCTGTCTTGGATAAAATACAAACATTTTCATTTTAAAAGTGACAATGATGATGAATTATGGTTTAAATAAGAAAAGCTGTCTCAGAGATCTTTTTCAGTAAAGCTTACGTCGGATTAGTAGATGACCGATGCCAAGAGCTCACCCAGGCTGTTCACATGAGCTAAAACGCGTTGAATGTTCAAGAAGCATCTTTCGTTACATGCAATTTGTTACTCCATAAAAGTATTGGTGGGTAAAATGTATATACTTTTCATCAATTTGCATTATAATGATAGTTACATGTGTTTTATCCATTACAATCATCAGTGGGGTTACACTGAGCATGTAACGAAAGTTCTCTTGAATTTTCAACGCCTTTCTCATAGTTGTATTTCCAACCTGTATATAATTTAAAGAAGTGGCCGCCAAAATTAGCTATGACATATAGTTTTATTCAAATATATCAGAAAGCTATATATAAAAGAACCTAAGTTTTCAAAAATGACCTTTCCTTTTTCAGTTATACATACATTTATAAGAGCAAAGTACGACAAATAAAAAGAAATAATTTTCATGACTCCGTCATGTTGAAATAAGCATGTGTCGGACTAGAAAACAAGTAAATTCCACTTTTATAAGCAAACAGTATACATTTATAAGTAGAACGATAACGATTAAAAAGAATAACCATTTGTTGACATTTTAATAGAAAAAGCACAAGCTATAAGGTTTAAGTCATGACCTAAACGTTATTCTCAACCGACCTAAACATTACTCTAAAACATGACTAAACCGAATCCAATGGAAGTTGAAAGTTACCAAAACGTTATCCAGTAAAAGTAAAGTACCACTTTTCTCATAAATATGGATGCAAATCTAATAAATGATTATCCCTGACAAAAGAATAAGTGAACGGGTATTCAAACTTAACTTTTTATACAAATAAATCGTTACTTAAGAACGCCGATAGGGGGAAAATTAATATCAATCTTTATTTGCAGACAAAAGACTCGTTAGAGTCATAGCAATACAGTACAAAAAGAACACAATACAAATCGCATGAAACATACAAAAATCATATCTTTTATTGCACAAAATATCATTATAATGGTTATCTATTTGTTTTTTTCAAACTTTTCTTCAAATTATTGAATATTTTAATATTTTTACAGGTGTCTAGTTCTTTAATATCAATACCAATTTCTGAGCATAAATCTTTGGCATATGTAAACCAGGAATAGATATTCTCAGAATCTAACTGTTTACAAAATTGAAATGCATCCTTTAGTAAAGGATTGACATTATCCATATGTAGACGAGAAAAATATTTAACTGTTTGCAAAGCAATACATTTTTCTATAGGAGTTCTTCCCATTTCTGCTCTTGCAATTAAATTTGTAGAATTTCTTTTTACCCCTAGTATATTTTTGCAGAAGTGAAGATGTACTTTTTCAAGTGTAGTCTTATCAATAAAATCAAATTTATCAATAGGAAAATTGTTTTTTCTACCTCTTTCTTTTGCTCTATAATATTTTAAGT
>MJUU01009733.1:14910-26659 GCA_002080025.1 Modiolus philippinarum
GCCATTTTCAAAATGGCCGCCAAAAAAGGCGGGAAAATTCAACATTGTCCGATTTCAATGAAATTTGGATTCCAAATAGATATTGATGTTGCGACTTCAAAACCGGTGTTGAAAATTGTTTGTTGACTGCAATTTTCAAAATGGCCGTCAAAAAAAGGCGGGAAAATTCAACAATGTCCGATTTCAATGACATTTGGTTTCTTAATCGGTCTTGATGTCATAACTTCAAAACTGATGTTAAAAATTGTTCGTTGACCGCCATTTTTTTTAAATGGCCGCCAATAAAGGCGGGAAAATTCTACATTGTCTGATTTCAATGAAATTTGATTTCCAAGTAGATATTGATGTTGCGACTTCAAAACCAGTGTTGAAAATTGTTCCTTGACTGTCATTTTCAAAATAGCCGCCAAAAAAGGCGGGAAAATTCCACATTGTCCGATTTCAATGACATTTGGTTTCCAAATCGGTCTTAATGTCATTACTTCAAAACTGATGTTAAAAATTGTTTGTTGACCGCCAGTTTTAAACTGGCCGCCAAAAAAGGCGGGAAAATTCTACATTGTCCGATTTCAATGAAATTTGATTTCCAAGTAGATATCGATGTTGCGACTTCAAAACCGATGTTGAAAAATGTTTGCTGACTGCCATTAACAAAATGACATCTCGACTTCAAAACTTGTGTCAAAAGTGGTCCTTAGCAAGAACTTTTTTTCAAAAAAGCCCAACAAAGAAATATAGTAAAACTATCAGACTTTAAAAACAGTTCAAGATATTGGAGGTGTTTGAGCTACAAAAGTTTGAGAAACTGAAGATCAACTGTATAACTTACAATGTTACCTTGATTGTGGCAACTGAAATCCAGGTGAGCGATACAGGCTCCTGGGAGCCTCTGGTATAAAATGTATTGCAACTTTTACGTCAATCAATGCAACCAATGGAAACAAACAACAATATTAACATCAAATGTCATGTTTCGGATAAAGTACGGTAACTTTATTTCACACATGTTTAAAAATGACAATTTGAAGTTAATTCTATACAATTATGGTCTTTTGCAGAGGTCGATATGAGTTTTAACAGACCTAAAGATTGATATTGACCGACGCCGGAGGCGGAGGTTAATATTAGAAGTTTTAGGTCTATTAAAACTCATATCGACCGACAGAAAGGACCCATAATTGTTTTATTACATAATAATTACATTTCATGAATATTCATTTGAATTCCGTCAATTTGATTGGTGAACATCGCTCATGTGGCATATCAATGTGAAGTTGCAATTCCCATGAAACACATTTGATCATATGGTCACGTGGCGGACGAGTTAATGAAAAAAGAATCCATTGTAACAGATTTTTGATAAATTTGTTTTGTATGATTTGGTTGTAAAATGTAATTATAAGAAATGAATGCATTATTTTGAAGTTTCATAGGGATTATGAAAGTGTTGACCGGGCGCACATTTTCACGAGAAGCGCTAACGCGCTTCATTAAAAATGTGCTTCGGTCAACACTTTCATACCCCAATGAAACTTCAAAATAATATTGATTGATTGATTAGTTAGAGTTTAACGTCTAATGAGCAATATTTCAGCTATATCAGGACGAGAACAAGTTAATCAATTCAAAACAAATTGTAAGTAAAAGAAGAAAGAAATAAAGGTGGAAGGGACAAAATAATAATTCAGTTCTTAAATAATCAGCTTACTTGGTAATTGTAAGGTTTTTCAATAATTTTCTTTCAGGATAACATTGTCAACGGTAGCTGTGCATTTGTATTTACTTTTCGATATGCTTTCCGAACTCTTCATACAAAGATGAACGTATCAGGCAACTATCACTACATTATTTTATGTTCATGACATTTTTCTTTGATTTTATATAACACGTAAAGAAAATCAATCGATTCTGCAACATATGTACACTTCTTTTTTCAAAGTTTAGATTTTTTCAGGACATATTATCCGCCTGAGAATTTGAAATTGCGTCCTTAAAGTCTTTTAGGGGAAAAATATATGAACAACACCCACCTTGTGTTACAACGACTCAGTCTGATTCCCTGCGGCCTGTGTTGACTAGAGAAGCTCTAGAAATGGAGGTGAAAATTGCAGAACTACTAAAACGCACACCCGATTGTGTATCGTAATTCTCTTAATTTCGATCACCTTCCAGGTATTTGTAAATAGCTGTCTGCTTGTTGCAAAATGATTCTAATGTGAGTTTTTCATTGGTAATTTAAAATAGATTCTCAAAATAGATTTCGTGAGTCAATATCGTTTTTAAGCAGACCTGAGAAATGAAAGTGAAAGTGAAAGCGAGTCAATTCGATTTTAATTGAATATCATGTGACAGGTTTTCATCCAATAGATTAACACTTTTATTATAAATTATGTAATAAGATGGAAAACAGTTTAAATGAGAGTCCGTATTTGTAAAGATCTTTTTTTCTTTCTTTTTCTTTCATTATTTTTTGTTAGATGATTAAACATTTTAGCTGCAAAGGAAGACACTTTTGAAATTAAAGTAACTTTGGCATTTAAAATAGATTCATTTTCTTGTTTTACATATTACATTACTTGTTAATTGCTATTGTTAAACAAACACCTGCTACTTCTTTGTTGTATAATGTAGATTAATAGGATCTTGCATAAGGTCAAATTAAAGATTGGGATATCTTTCACGAGTGTGAGAAATTTCGTCTTTTCTCGAGTTGAGCGCAGCGAAACGATAGGAAAAGACGTATAATTTCTTACACGAGTGAAAGATATCCCGATCTTTAATTTTGATCGAATGCAAGTTCCTATTTCTTCCGTAAAATGTGAAAAGAAACACCTTCAAACCCATACCGTGTGAAGAACGTCGTCGCCATTTGAGTGTACTTTACATTGTGACGTCAGGTCTTTTATGACGTTTAGTCATGGTAACGATTGTTTTATCACAAAAATGAACACTTATGGTTGGCCATTTACCTGTGCAAGATAAGGTCGCGTACATCGATCTTACACGGGTCATCACCAATGTTTCTTCAATCAATCAATGCAATAAACACAATAGTAAATGACATTATTGGCAATATCACAAAATTTGGGCTGCCCTCGGGTTGTGATATGGACCAGGAAATTAATATGACCCTCGCCTTTGGCTCGGACCATATCAGTTTTCCTGGTTCATTTCACAACCCTTGGGCAGTCCAGATTTTGTGATATTACCTTCAATTTCATTTAATATTGTGTAAATACAGTATGCAGTTCTATCAAACTAAAAAATCGACATTTTAAAGATAGAGACTCAGCTTTGAGTACACGTTTCAAGACTTGTAGAGTTACTGAAAAGAACAAAGACATGTTCCAATTAGAACAATATCATCATGTGAGGACACAGTAACCCGGGAATTTTCGCGTGGGGGTAATTTTCGCTTATTTCACGTTTGGCAATTTTTACACGAATATATCCCCCTCGCGAAAACTTAATAACAAACGTTTTACAATCAAATTTTTGAAGATTTGCGAATATTACAACCACGCGAATGGTTTTGATATGACACCTCGTAAAATTAACCCTGCGAAAATAACAACGTTTACAGTATCTTATTTCATCGATAACACGAGAGTGACGTCACAACCATCAGACCCATAGACTACGAAACGCCTCAGTTAGAAGACCTAGAAGAAGATTATCGGTTTATGATGCTAACTCCCTCTATCTATGGTGGATTATGCAGGAGATGCCAAGTAGACACTTTGTACGTCGGAAGAAAGGAATTCAATCGACGTTAAATTCAGTAACTTCGGTATTTAGTCATTGACCGAATGGCTATCGATTGGTTGGAATTGGAAGCTCAGGAGACGGTGTACCACATCAGACAACAGGACAACAATAAAGAGTAGCTGATTGGAATTATGAGATTGCCTGCTGATGGTTACCTTCAGGAATTCATCATGGTATATGAACGGCAGGAATGTTACAGATATAGACATGTTTGCCATTTCCAAGGAAGATAAATGACCGAATGGCGCAAACGTATCAGCGAACTCAGAAGAAGATGCATTGGTTATGGTGTGATGCAGATATGGGAGTATGAATCGGAACAGTTGAAAAAAAAAGAAAATCCAGAAGTAAAACAGACAGAGACCATTTGGTGGACAGTTAACAGTGTATAAAAAGACTTTTTTAAGCCCTGTTGAAAGACCGGATCTTTGGTGTCACAGAAATTGACTTGGTAGTACCCGACGACCTGGAGGAAGAGTTTGTAAAGATGTTAAAGTCTCATAAATAATATGTTTGGAAAAATTCTTATCATTATTTCTTTATTGAAATGGTGTTTCCTGCATTGCTTAAAATTCATCAATTGGACGAATACACACAAAGTCGATCTTTTCAGAAGTTTTGAAACCAAGAATCTATTCGGTAAATTTTCTTATGCAAAAACCATCGCCAACAAAGAACGTCATACGGATGTCATGTATTGTAACGAACAAAAAACAAACCGATTATCCTATTTCTATGGAAAATTATTTTATTCTTTCTTACTCTAAAGTTCATTTAAATCTAATTTTATTTATTTATCAAAATTTTAGTTTAATATATTTCACGTATTTTAGCACCATCACAAACTGAAAAATATATATATATATATATTTACAGTGGAGATTAGTAAGAAGAACATCCAATTGGACCTCCTTTGTCAAATTTGACCACTATGAAAAATGATAATTTTAGAATTTTATCACAATTTCTTTGATGTTTTCATGGACCGGAGTGATTTCCAGTATAGTGCAATGGATACAGACAGTGCTTACATGACACTTTAAGCCGGCACATTAAAAGAAGTAATAAAACCAAAGATGCGTCAAAATTAATTAAATACCGAAGTTATTGTGAATTTAATTTCTGCATATGCGCATTTCGACAACTTATGTCTCTTCAGTGCAGATAAAATCTAAACGTTTGGAAGACAATAACTCAAAGATGTTTAAAAACTGATAGAGAACAAATAACCAATATGATCTAAATGTAAGGCCAAAATCAGATAAGGACAGAGCTTTGCATGAGGGAGATACTCCTTAGTTTTCAAAAACATTTACAAAAATTTAGATATTGCAAGGTTCCAAATAGAATCGGCTTTGATATGAAATGATATGAAAAAGACAAAGTGGTTTTCGATACGAGATTAACAAGAGCATGTTGTTAGTAACAAGGGAAGACTTAGCTTGCTTAAACACAATACTTAGATAATTGAATGAGGGCTGTATGAAGAACATTGTAAAACGTTTTACTGCTTTTGACCGGAAGATACATTTTTGGTAAAGGTATTAGTAAAAGAGCAAACAGAGTGACAAGACATATCTATAGATGTGTTGTTGACGAAATGTTCCGGTACTACTCCCAATCGATGTTTTTGACAGTAGACAATCAAATCTTTATTACCTGAAGTGGCTTTACCTATTTCTAAACAAGAAACGAGTGTTTGCTAGTGGAGTGTCTACATACTGATGGAATTTGAACTTTGAAGGGTGAGTTTCCTGACTGTTGCATTTAAACGTGGGAACAGTTATCATTCAATACATTAACAGTCCACTTTGTACAAAAGTCGACTCTTTCTTGATCACAAAATTTGAAAAAACGGAAAAAAATCAGAAAAATACAACTGATTACAAGGAAAAAGGCTAATGCGTCCTATCCTTTGGGATACCCAGCAATAAATTCGAAACAAAAGATAACAGGAAACACCTACAATAGCCGAAAAATCATAATCACAGAACCTAAATTCACAGTAACCTCGGTATTTTGTTATTTGTTACCACTGGACCGATGCCTCTGCTGGTGGACTGTTAGTCCTCTAGGGTATTCACCAACCCAGTAGCCAGTACTTTGGTGCTAGCCCGAAAACCGGTTTTATTTGCAAATTTGCAATATCGAAATTTACTAGAATTTTGTTAAAACCTAAGGAGTATCTCCCTCTTGCATAGCTCTGTCCTTAGCTGATTTTGGCTTTCCTATTTAGATCCTATTGGTAATTTGTTCTCTATCAGCTTTTACACATATTTCGGTTCATGGTTTTCCAAATGTTTCGAATTTATCTGCGCTGATGAGACATAAGTTGTCGAAATGCGCATATGCAGAACCTAAATTTACAGTTAGCTAGGTATTTTGTAATATGTCACCATCCACCTGGAAATTACACAAGAAAAACATAAAAAAAGACAAAAGACAAACTTAAACATGACACGATAGGAACTCGGGATGGCCGAACTTAGTACTGGCACTAGCAAAAGCTTACCTAATGATAAGTAGACTACTTACCCCGAGACCTCTGTCTTGAGAAGGAAAGAAAAAGACAAAGCGTTATTTTTGGTACTCCAATGAAGAATAATTCTAAGCAAAGTTTGATGATAAATTAATTTTCATTGTACACATATATATAATGATGATATGGTGCATGAAGACGGATTTTAAGTGTTGTATTCAATTTTTAACTGTAAAGTTTCAAATAGATAACAAAATACCGAGGTTATTCATGAATGGACGTAGGTGCACGGGTATTTAAACTTTTATGTGTTTTTGCAGTTTTCTCGAATTTTTGTCGTAGTTAATCTTGAATAGTGGTCAAAGCACCGTAACTCTAAATAATTTTGAACCAGTTTTTCTTTACGGCTCTTAATAAAACAGGTAAATAAAAAGAAAAAGATCAGGAAGTGGAAAATTGTAATTTATTAATTGTTAATTTAACTTTAATCTTTTTTTTTGGGGGGGGGGGAGATTAAAAGTTTAATTTCATATTATTTAAGCAGATAACTATCTTTTTGCACCATTACATTAATTGAATGCGAACATTCAATTTTTTTCATTGGAGTACCTACATTATTTTGAAAGATGGGAGAAGGAGTGCTCGCGCTAGACTGCCAGCTAGCTCAAGGAATATCATCTGCTGGTAAAACACTGCCGAACTTCGGGAAGAAAATCAAACTCAAAATGTCTTCCCGAAGGATTTGGTAAAGAATCATCATGTATTTCAGTAGACATCTTCATAATCACTGAGAGGCCAAGTGTACTCGTAATAGGACCACAAAGCCAGTTTAACGGATTTATTCTAAATATCCTGTCATGATCCCCTTTTTCGTAAAGAATGCGAGTTACGTCTTAGTTTTTTGTTTTTGTTTTTGTCTTTTTTTAATCAGTTTTAGCATCTTAAGCAACATTTCAGTAAAAACGAGGACGAGAAATGTGATTAGCATTAAGCTGTTTTCGGGTTACGCCATATTTTGATATCAACTGTTCTGAAATATGAAATCTGTATTATTGATGTAAAAGTTTGAATGTGATAGAGAGGTTACATTCATTAGTGTCATCAAGAGTAGAACAGACACAGGAGAATTATATAACCCCTCGTTTCAGTCTCAAACCGATGCTAGGGGCTGTCTTGAACTTACTATGAGGTATGAGCATAGCTCATTGTTGAAGGCCTCGTGGTGACTTCAAGATGAAGAAAAACAATAAAAGCGTTGTTCAATTGCTTGTTTTTTTTCCACGTATTTGTGGAGATTTTGTCTCATTTGCTTTTACTCCATATCCCTTCATTGCTTATTTGATAAAAGCACATTGTTTTTCAAAAAGCCCCAAATGATCATAAAATGGAAATATAGTCGTATTATTTATATAAATGCGGGTTTATTTATACTTTTCAATTGATTGGTTTCCGTTTCAAAGCAATGGCTCCTGCCATTATGAGGATATCGGTCCTAAAAATCTGCCTGAACTCTTGTTTGTGGGAACATGGATATTGGTATATCTTGATCAGGCATCTTCTACTAGGACCCACTGTGACTCTTCTTGAACTGTCTTCTGTATGAGATTAAAGAAGAATATTATATCGCACGGATGTCACCTAGTATATTCTCCGTAGCATTTGAACGAAGGTCTTGACGAGTGACTCCATTGTGGAAGAAGAGAACGTTTGTCAGCGTTGAAAGAAGGAATTTACCGAGCTGGACGGATGAATCGTTTACAGCGGTACGGTGTAAAGAAACAAGACCTCCAGGATACGTCATTAAAGATGATCGTGAAGAAGAATAAAAGGCTACTTTTTACGCCTGAAAATTAAAAACAGTGATGAAAGAGGACGACGTTTGTAAGTCGAAACAATTTTTTAAAAAGAGAAAAAAATTTAAGAGTTAAATATCTGGTCAAGTGGTGAGGATATCCAAACGTTAAATAATTGTTTCTTTAAATCAGGCTTACAAAATAAAGATGTACAGGCATCCTGACTTTGTACGTTATATGGCTCCAAAAGGAGACGAACAGTGGCTCTTGGTTTGCCACTGAACATAAAATCCCGCCATTAGAGACCGTTTACCTGTGTCAAGTAATCATTCTCTATACAATCATTATTGTTAGCATTTACAATTTAAGGACTTGACATTAAAACAGCAATTTGTAGTCCGATTTTAACGACAGTAATTTGTTGACAGATTTACTGAGTACAGGTAGTTGCTTTCAATATCACCCTTCACAATTAGCATGTTTAAGCGATCAACTTTGGAGCTCTTAACGTAGATGAAAAACAAATACTTACCAATCCGTCACAACCCGATTTCCCTACCAATGGATATATTCGATGTTTGGGTTCCAGTGCTGCTGATGAGGAATTAATTTCCGAAATACAGCTCATAAAAATTTATTGCAATTAGAGTTTAGATTTGTGTTATGGTCTAATATTCATTTACTCTATATCCGTTCGTATTATATGGGACTTTATACTAGTGCTGTAAATATGTCGGAAATACTGTTTCAAGAGAATGTTATGCCCAATGATTTGACCCCGACTTGTCCGAAGTGGGAACAATTAAACTGATAAAGCTAGACTGCACTTCCAGCCTCTATGTCGTATTGTAGGCAGAATTTGAAACACCATAGACATAGACAGAACAGTTAAGTCTTGTTTGATTATAATGAATATGTTAAACGCCTGGCAAATGGAGCACTTACTGAAACAGTGCCGCTGCAGCAAGACCGTATTTAGAGGAGTGCAAGAACGTAAAAGATTTTACGCTTATTAAATGTTCCTATGGCTCTGGTGGGCACAACGAACCACGACAACCGCGCAGGACAACAAGGTATCGAGACGAATCGGTATCTGGACACTCGGTACTCAGCTTATTAGACATTTCGGTACTCGGTACTAGACAAATCGATACTCGGTACAGGACAATTTGGGACTTAAAATCGGTACCTGGACAAATCGGTACTTAAACAAAATATTTTTGGTTTGCTGGTAGTAGTTTTTTTTTTAATTTTTCACACATTTTAAAACAGTAAGCGAATGTGTTTTAATCACCGTATATTATTGGTTCATATATTCTGTTATGAAATTTGATTGTTAAAATAACAAACAATTTATTTATTTACGATTAAGAAACAGCTATGTTTGTTTAAACAATTGTTAATTAGATTATCAAATTTAATTTCTTTAATCATTTACTTATTATTAATAGTAAACTTTCAAAGAACAATACTTGGCAAAAGAAGCTAAAAATTAGTTGAGACAAGAAAATACAGTCTTACTATTGAAAACAACTCTTATTACTCTCAGGAATTGAAAAAAAAATATGGTCACAAAATAGGTTCCGAAAATAACAGATGCTTTGAGAGTTTTGCATGAAATTTGCCAAACTAGAAGCATTAGAATCAAATTTTTTTCAGTCTTACTATTGAAAACTATTACAGTTACTTCCAGGAATTAAAAGGATATGATTGCTAGGTTGAATTCCAACAAATACTGGTCTTTGAGGATTTCTGGAAATTTAACAGATCTAGAAAAGAAGATATTTGCCGGTATTTCTTTTGAAAAAAATAATGATTCTTCATATAAGGAACTGAAAAGGGTGTGGTTTCAAGAAAGAATTTGAAAAAAATATCTTTGAGAGTTTCATTAAATCGATTCCCGCATTTCATCTTTCTAGCACAAATTTCTTCTGTTATTGGATATCGCGAAATGCACAACACACTACTGCAGATCTTACTCTATTGTGGTGCCTAGTTTCAAACTTGTATCTTTTATTGTTCCAGATCTATCGGGGATCATTACAAACGCACGTACGTAGTACCATGCAGGGACATATAGATATCTATATGTCTCTGGTAGTACGTACGTACATAATTAACACGGACTGCTATATAATCCCTCGCTATTAATACGCTTGAATTGGTATCTTTAGTATGTATTCATAAAATATCACTCATAATGACCACTTCTGTGACCAGGTATTTAAATTTTTTGTCAGTACCAAATTGTCCAACACAAGTCCCGAAATGTCTAGTACCGAGTACCGAAATGTCCGAGTCAGTACCGACTTGTCCAGGTACCGATATGTCTAGGATTCGGACAACAATGGGTAGCCATTTCAAGGGGAGAGTATTATGACCCTGCAGGAGAACTGCCTAACGATGGTCCTTATGTGTATTTCATGAAGAAGCATTGCTATATGTAGACATACAACACCTTACCTGCTCAAGAAGACGGCAGCACAATACGTGGCCACCATCATGTCTGATGTTACCCGAATATTAGGAGAATCCGTAGAAGCAACTTCGATTTTACAGAATTTTGATTTATTTCTGAATTAATGTATTTTTAAAACAAAAAGTTTAATGTATTTGTTTTTACATTAAAGGTTTCATGACCTTAGGATCAGGATCAGGATGAGTAGTGTATATATTAATATGATTAGAAGTGTCTCCTCTTTCACAATAAAATATCAACTCAAACAAAAGGTCACAGATTTTTGTCCGGAGAGTTATCTAACCTGATTCTTTACTGATATGCCTATTAGGTACTCCAACGAAGATTTTTTTAAGCAAATTTTGATGATTTGTCAATATCCAATGCACAAATACACAATACGTCTCACTTGGTGTGCATGTAAATATAATTTTATTATTCGCCGCCAGGAGGCGGCGAATATATTTGATACGATATTTTGAAACTTCAGTGGAGGAGCACGTGACCAGGAGCAGTTGTTTGTTTTCCATTAGAATCGATCTAATGTGTTCTTATCTTTTACAATGAAGATACCTTTTCAATAAGATAGGAAATATTTTTAAATTATTTATTCAAGAAAATTGTTTACAAAATTATTAATTTAATTTTCATTAATATTATAACTAATGTGAAAGGGAAATCAATAAGACAATGGAGACGGTTTATGCTTGCTTGACTTTTCTGTTACATATCCGGAGAAGTGTGTCTGGATATCATGATGCAGATGCATGATTACCTTAATTGCAATGGTTTTTAAGTTGGGGGTTGCATATTGTTTCCAATTATTATTGTTATTATTACTATTAATTTTTGGTTGTTCATAAAAAAAATAATAAAAAAAATATTAAATACATAAAGCGAGAACCAGCGTATCCGGCGCAATCTTTTTACCAAACACGTGTGCCTCAGATATGGGTTAATTGATATAGGTCAACATTAGTGAGAGTGAAAACAAAAGAAAATCTGTCGAAGTGGGTCAAGATAGCGTGCTTTGGATCCCGATCATTTTAACAAAAATAACAAAAATCATAAAAATGGAACAATTAATAAAATGAATTAAAACCAAACAATAACAATAATGACCTTCAATCATCTTTGAAATACCATCAAGTATAAACACGGGTCAAATTGCTTGACTGCTGTGTAATGATTACTGTTACAGCTGTACTAGTTCTACACTATAAATTATCTCAAATGCCTAAAATCTAAATT